>QRFJ01000150.1:43185-189965 GCA_006176705.1 Cocos nucifera
GACTAGTGAACTCCCCATTGGTAGGCTTCACTAATAATACAGTACCAGTTGAAGGCATAATAACTTTGGTTGTAGCTACAGGACAATATCCGAGACAGTCCAAGGCATAGGTGGACTTTCTAGTAGTAAAAGCTCCATCGGCTTGCAATGCTATTCTCAGCAAACCTAGTATAAACGCGCTTTGGGCAGTGGTGTCGACCAACTATTTAAAAATGAAGTTTACAACAAGCTATGAGATCAGATAAGTCAAAGAAGATCAAGCTCTAGCAAGACATTAGTATTCAATCACCTTGCAGAGGGCTGAGCAATCAGATCCTTGTCCGGTTGATGGGTTGGTTGTCCGTGAGCCCAAGGAAGACCTTGTTTCCATCCCACTGAATGATAAAAAATGTAGAGCATACGATATAGATTGGCTCTAACCTCATGAAAGCGATATGAGAGCAGCTTGTCGAATTTCTATGGAGGAACGTACATATTTTTGCTTGGATCCCTGACGAAATGCCCGAAATAGATGCTGAAGTCATGGAACATCATTTGATTATTGATCCCAAACATCAGTTGGTGAAGGAAAAGATGTACAGCTATGCCCCAAAGAGACAAAAGAAAGTAATTGCAGAGAAAGTTGACAAGCTCCTCAAGGCCGAATTCATCCGAGAAGTCAACCATCCGAATTAGATCTCCAACATCATGCTCGTCAAAAAGGCGAACGACAAGTGGAGAATGTACATAGACTTCAAAAGATTGAATAAAGTCTACCCCAAAGATAGCTACCCCCATCCAAGATTGATCAACTGGTGAATGCGACATCGGGCCACGAGCTCCTCACTTTCATAGATGCCTTTTTTGGCTATAACCAAATCCAGATGGCACTAGAAGATGAGTAGAAAACTGCTTTTATTACTATCCATGGTCTTTACTTTTACAAGGTTATGCCTTTTAGACTAAAAAATGCAGGAGCAACATACCAGCACCTGGTCAATAAAATCTTCAAAGATCAGATCAGTTGCAACATAGAGGTATATGTAGATGATATGCTTGTCAAGATCCGAGCTTCAATAAATCACATTGCCGACCTTGAAGAGACCTTCAGCGCCCTTAGGAGGAATAAGATGAAGCTAAACCCAACCAAGTGCACCTTCGACGTAACTTCGAAGAAGTTTTTGGGATTCCTGGTGTCGAGGCATGGATTTGAAGCATATCTGAAGAAGATTCAGGCCATTCAAGAGATGACTGCTCCAAAATCAATCAAAGAGGCTCAATGCCTGACCAGAAAGTTAGCACCTCTAAATCACTTTATCTCAAGGTCGGTCGAGCAATGCATGCCCTTCTTTTAAGTCCTAAAATAGCCAAAGAACTTTTGCTGGACCACTGAATGTCAACAAGCCTTTAAAGAGCTTAAGAACTATCTCTGCTCACCTCCTCTTTTAGCAAAGCCCAAACCCGGAGAGGGATTATTTTTGTACCTAGCGGTCTCCCCAGCGGCCCTTGTGGTAGTTCTAGTCAAAGAAGAGGCAGAAGTATAGAGGTCGAGCTACTACATAAGTCGAGTCTTGAGGGATGCTGAGACCAGGTATACTAAGTTAGAAAAACTAACTTTTGCCCTACTGATTGCAGCCCGAAGACTCCGACCTTACTTCCAAGGGCACACCATAACCCTCCTTACTGATCAGCCAATCAAAGTAGTTCTTCATTGAACAGATGCCTCCAGAAGAATAGCAAAATGGGCAATAGAGCTCACCAAGTTTGATATCAACTACCAGCCTTGGCCATCAATCAAAGCCCAAATTCTGGCAGATTTTATAGTTGAATGCACCATTCTGGATGAAGCCGAGCCTGAATAGAATGAAGTCGATATTCCTTGGTTACAACCAAGTTCTTCTAAAGAAAGAGCCGACCTCTTTGAAGATTTTTGGGCCCTATATGTCAATGGCTCGTCCAATGCTTTTGGTGCAGGTGCAGGGCTGATCTTGGTTAGCCCAGAATCGCCGAATATGCACTATGCTTTGAGCTCCCTGTGACTAATAATGGGGCCAAATATAAAGCTTTGATTGTTGGGTTAAGGATCGCCAAAGAATTGAAAGCAGATCGACTCCAAGTCTACAGTGATTCCTAATTGGTGGTTGGACAAGTTAATGGTGATTATAAGGCTCGAGAAAAAAGCATGATAAAATATCTTGAGAAAGTGAAGAGCTTGATTCTGACCTTCAATAATTTTGATATCAAGTAGATCTCAAGAGTGGAAAATACTAGGGCCAACCTTCTCTCAAAGTTGGCAACATTGGCCCCGACTGAGCTGACCAAGGAGGTCTTCGTTGAAGTCCTGAAGCTCCCAAGTTTAGAAGGGCAATAGTCTGTAATACAAATCAACCATGAGCCATGTTGGATTGACCCATTGGTTGCTTATCTGAAAGATGGAGCTCTTACTCATGACCCGAAAAGAGCTTGAAAACTCAGAAATCAAGCCTCCCGGTATGTTTTGTATCAAGGCAAGCTGTATAAAAGGACATATTTCTTATCGCTTTTAAGATATCTCAGACCTTAAGAAGCCAACTTTGTATTATAGGAAGTGCATGAAGGAATCTACGGAAGTGATGTAAGGGCCAGATCTTTAACACATAGACTACTTCAGTAGGATTACTATCGGCCAATTTTGTACCATGATTTTATAAAGTATATCAAAAAATGTGCCCACTGTCAGAGAAGTGCAAACATTCAAAGGCAGCCAACTTCTAAACTTACACCCCTGAGTGCCCCATGGCCATTTGCTCAATGGGGGATGGACATACTCAAACCTTTACCCATGGCACTGGGACAGTGTAAGTTCCTCTTGGTGGCAATAGATTATTTCACAAAGTGGGTTGAGACTGAACCTCTAGCGAAAATCATTAAAGCAAAAGTGTAGGACTTCATCTGAAAGTCAATTTTCTGCAGATTTGGCTTGCTTCGAACCCTCATAATAGATAATGGGCGGCAGTTTGCCGAAGCAAGATTTGCCGAATTCTATGAAGATTTGAATATCTTCCACTATTTTACATCAGTAGCCCATCCACATGCAAACGGTGAAGCCTAGAACCCTACTGTAAGGTGTCAAAGCAAGACTTAAAAGAGCAAAGAGGACTTGGATAGATGAACTCTATCATGTGTTCTAGGCATACCGAACTACCCAAAGATTGTCAACTGGGGAAGGCCCATATGAAGTAGAGGAGATCGTCCGGCCCAAAACTTATCACTTGAAGGAGCTTGGAGGAGCAACACTCCCGTGGCCTTAGAATTCCAAAAATTTAAGAATGTACTACTAGTAATTTGCCTTCAATAATTTTTTTCTATTTCAATATTATTGTTTCTTGTTGTAAAAATCATGTTATGAATAGAAGGAAAACCACGTCCTAACATGAGCAAAGTCGAAGGTCTTGTTAGTCTAAGATGGGATGAGTGGAGAGGCCCTTTCAACAGCCCTTATATGCCCCTACAACCATGTTAGGAATAAGAGGAGAATCTCATCCTAACATGAGCAAGCCGAAGGCCTTGTTCGTCTAAAGACTAGATGAGGAGAGAGGCCCTTTAAATGGCCCTAATGTGCCTCTATAATCATGTTAGGAATAGGAGGAGAATCTCGTCCTAACATGAGCAAAGGCCTCGTTAGTCTAAGACGAGATGAGGGGAGAGGCCATTTCAACGGCCCTTATGTGCCCCTACAATCCTATTAGGAATAGGAGGAGAACCTCATCTTTACTTGAGCAAAGCAAAACCTCGTTAACCTAAGATGAGATGAGGAAAGAGGCCCTATTAACGGCCCAATGGTGCCCCTACTACTACGATAGGAGTAGGGGAGAACCTCATCCTAACATGAGCAAGACGAAGGGTTCCGGTTACTTAAGATAGAAGGAGAGAACCTTTCAATGGCCACAACAGAAATAGGAGGAAGGCCTCACCTTAATAGAAGTAACAACCAACCTCATCGGGAATAGGAGGAGAACCTTGTCCTAATATATACAAAGACCTTCGATTACCTAAAGTAGGAGGAAGGACCTCATCTTGATGAAAGGATAAAGGAAAATCAATGGAATCGAACATGGAAGGATAAACTCATCCTAGCGCAGGTAAAAAATCTCTGGTTATTAAAGATAAGAGAAAATCTACTTTTTCAATAATCCTTTCAACGAAAGTCAAAGCAAAAGAGAGAAATGGGAAAATCAATAGGCACTGAATACAAACAAAGCAAAACGATGATTGAAGAAAATATTCCTTCATTAAATCCAAAGTTCATTATAAAGTGAAGGTCCGAGACCATGTACAAAAAAAAAAAGAAAAAGAAAAAATGATAAGGTCCTAAGAAGGCCTGGAACCCTCAAACTTTAGGCTATCGACCCTACCATTACAAGAGACTGTTTCAGCCTAAGGATTTCCTTTTCAAGCTTCTTCATCTTATATAGACCATCTATGTACATCCTATTGGCATGTTGGAATTTGTCTTCGAGCTCTCACCACTGCTTTCTTAAAACTTCAAACTCGGCCTCCGCATCCCTGACGGCTTGCTGCTCGTACGACAGCTAGATCCTCAGCCATTGAACCTCAGCCTTCTCCCTCCCCACTGCTTTCGAAAGCTCACGCCGAATCCTCATTAGAAAGGCAACCTGCTTTGATCCCCCGCTTGCACCGAATCGATAACTATCATCAAGTTATTTTTGGAGCTGGGTTACCTCGCTATTAGTAGCACGAAGCCTTTGCTCAAGTTGGGATATTCTCTCGATCCAACCCAATTGGTAGGTATCATAAGTGAGCTCGACGTCATGCAGTTGCTTTTGGAGTGCGGAGAACCTCTTTGACCAATCCCACTCATACCGAGCCTTATCGGAAGACCACGGCGAGCTCCCCTCCAGCAAACGGTTCTTCTCCTTTGCCACCTTGAGATCAGCTTTGAGAAAGCTGATCTTCGCCGTTAGTACCCAAGATTTGTTGCTGGCATTTTTCTTAGGCTCGGTGATCTCCTTCTCGAAGCTATCCTTTCGAATGCTGAAGCTCATGAAATCTTTTATGTGTAGCTTTCAGAGATGGGTGACCTCAATTGTCGCCTCTGAAGCATTCTTTTTGGATCTCCGAAGTTCATCTTCTATCTTCTTCAACTTTTTCTTCAGGTGATGAATCTTCCTCTTTGAAAAAATAGACTCAGGAGCTTCAACTGCAAGTTCGGGAGTGCTCGTGGCAGGCTTGGCGATGGAGGAAGTGGCACCAACATTGGAGGGATTGGCTCCCTCACTAGGTTTGTCTATCAGAAGGTCGAGGTCCACTCCAGGGAAGTTCTTCATGACCCTCCTCATGCAAATCTCGAACCCCTGCAACAAGGCTTCTTGGGCGAATGTGATCTTGATGTCCTCCATTGCTTTGGAGGACTTGAAGGCTTCGATAGTCCTCTCCCTCTAGATGCCGACCTCCTCTTCAGCCTTCTTTCTTTTATCTTCGGAGAGGGGCAGGGCTACCCTCAGCCCCCCAGAAGTTTCTTCCTCTCTCCACAACACCTCCTGAAGGTGCTCGACTTCTGTAGTTTGAATTTTCGAGGCCACCTTCAAATAGTCAACCTCGGCCAGAACCCTCTTGACCTCTGCCTGAACCTCCTATAGCTTTAGATGCCTCCTGGCTGAGGTCTGGTACCTCCAATAATAATTTGCTGAACTCTCACACATACTAATGCACATCATCCTTTTGTGTGTGTCGTTGTAGTCGTGCTCGAGCATCATCCTTAAGCGAACTTGGGGAAGAATTGCTTTTCGAAGTTTCAGTTTGGAAATGTGTCCATGTGGTGATTGGAATAGCCCCTTGTTTCACATCATTAGCCCAACGTCACCCCCAAAGCATTCGCCACATCCCTCAAGAACATGGCCACCGTGCTCACCTTTTATGGCTTAACCCCTTATGCCAGTAACCTGTAGGTATTGTTCCATGGTGAAAAAGGAAGTTATCTACCTCCTTTGTGGACCGCTGCCCATAGAACTCCTGCAGCTTGGGAACATCAAGCTTGTGCAGGGGACGCGTAGCCTCACTTGTGACCTCCATTGTCGAGGTAGAAGAGGACAATTTCCATGGTGGTTTTTTCCTTTGAAAGGTCAACCACCTATATTTGGAGAGCCTTCACCATGGTCTCCAACTCCTTGTTGCACTGCAGCACTTCCTCATAGCGCCGCTCCATATCGAAGAAAATTTGATTCAGCTGAGCAGCGATCTCACCTCGAAGGGTTGCATCCTTACCCTCAAGGTCCTCCACTCACCCTTCAACCTTCAGCTATTTGGGCCTCGCACTTTCCATAGTCGATTGTCGATGGAGATAATCGGAGATGCAATCCATAGCCCTTGTAGGGAATCATCAACTAGATATGCTCCACCCATTGCTATGCCTCCTCCTGAGGCAGGATTGGAATTCAAGGTCGAGGATGATGAATCCCCCATTCCCACCATGGATGTTGATGTAGAGGTCATCTTCTTCATTTTCGGTATCGCTCTGATACCAACTGTCATGTACGAAGGGATCTCAGAGTAAATCCCAACAACATGCGGCTCGGTCAGCTCTTCACAGGGCAGAAGAGAACCGATCAACCTCCCTAGCATGGGAAATCTTAGTCTCTATGACTTAGGCCATGCCTAACAATAATAGAACACAATGGAATGCGACACCAGGAAACACCATGAAGAAGAAGAAGAAATAAGGGGAAGAGAACTTTTATTAAATAAGCACTCACTGGTTTACAATAGAAGCTCTCCCGGTCTCTCAATCTCTCACATAGATATAAGAGGATCCTTAGATGATCTCTTTCTTTCCCTCTCTGACCTCACCCTTGAGTGTCCTTTTATATAGGAACAACTCCAAGTTACAAGTCCCTCATGAACTTAACTCTCTAAGTACAAGAGAAGGATAAACTCAGAATCCTCATTCCCGTAGGACTCTACACAGTTAGATCAAACTGCCAAGTTCGTGACTCAAATGAACTCGGATTGCAATAAAACTTGATCCGTTGGATTCAGAACAAAAAATACTTTAAGATAATGCCTTACTTTGAACCAACTTCTATGGAGTTGCCAGAATATTATACAAAGTCGCATGGGTAAATTGCATTCTATTACGTCTCATTGCACTAGCTTCTTTGTTGACCAACATACATCTCGAGACATGTTCCCCCAGCCCCATTCTCTTGAGTACTCCTTGTAGATCTTGTACACATTTCCCCAAGGTAATTCTAGGACTCTGATTTGGTCTCCGAAGTTGTCCAAAAAATCTTTAGAGAGTGTAGTCAGACCTCGAACCCATCCATCGACCCGATCTGGTTTGCACCTTGACCCGTGTCCGAGTCCAGCCCTGATTCGAGGAGCCATGACATGGACCCGAATAGGCCAAGAAAGAAGCAAAATGTTGCTGGGCAAGATACTTATATGATAACTCCTTGCAATTTTCTCTATTTATGATATTATTAACTGGGTATTGGATACTAGAAGCCCTTACCATATTTGTAATTTGTTGCAGGGATTATAGGTCAGTAGGAGATTTGGGCAAGATGAAAGATTCTTAAACATTGAAAATGGAAGACCAGTTTCAGTTCTAGCATTAGGAATCTTAAAACTTATATTTGAGTCTCATACTATAGTTCTTAGTGATTGTCACTATTATCCAAGTTTGTTTTCGAATATCATTCGGTAGGCCTTTTGGCCAGAAATAATTATAAGATTTCAATAAAAAAAATATTTTGTAATGTCATTTTGAATAGTGTTATTATATTTTCTGAATATTTGAGCAATGGAATATACATGATATCATAACTTATTAATAAAGTCTACTCCACTGGCAAGCACTCTAGATTAGATGATGTGTCTGATATCTACTTATGGCACTGTAGGCTAGGTCACATTAACAAGAATAAGATAAACAAGTTGACTCAAGAGAAAATCCTCAAAGTCAATAATTGTAAATTACTTCCAACTTATGAGTCTTGTCTTCTTTGAAAAATGGCCAAGTCACCTTTTACTGTAAAAGGTGAGAGAGCCACTGAGCTTTTAGGTCCAGCATATACTGATGTATGAGGGCCTATGAGTATAAGTACTAAAGGTAGATATTTCTACTTCATCACCTTCATAGATGGATCTATCCAGGTATGGATATATCTATCTGATGAAACATAAGTCGGATTCATTTAAAATGTTCAAATGATTTTGAAATGAAGTAGAAAAACAAACTGAAAAGAGTATTAAAACTCTTCGGATCTAACAAAGAAGGTGAATACCTTTCTGGTGAGTTTCTCATATATCTAGGAAAGAATGGAATTCTCTCCCTATGTACTCTTTCAGGAACACCATAGCATAATGGTATGTTTGAAAGAAGAAATTGGACTTTATTAGACATGGTCTGATTCATGATGGATTTTGCTAGCTTGCTGATATCCTTTTGGGATATGCACTCGAATCGGCTTGCTAAATAGGGTTGTGAGTAAGTCTATAGTTAGACTCCATATGAGATATTGATAGGGCGTAAGTCAGTACTCTCGTACCTTAGGGTCTGGGGGTGCTTGGCTTATGTCAAGTATTTAATGATAGATAAACTTAAACCTAGGTCTGACAAGTGTACTTTCATTTGGGTATCCTAAAAAAACTAAAGGGTATATTTTCTACCATGTTGATGAACAAAAGGTGTTTGTCAAGTCTTAAGGTAATCTTTTAGAAAAAAAGTTCCATGGTGAAGGAACTAATGTCTCTAAGGTTAAACTTGAGGAAATTCAATAGGCAGAAAGCTAACACCAGTAGTCAAACCCGAACTGGATTTGATTAGATCAAATCCGAAGTCCCCTGCACCATTAAAAAAATTCGGTAGAGTACTGCATCAGTCAAATAGATACTACGGTTTCTTGGTATGGGTCAGTGATCCTATTAAACTCAATGAGAATGATAAGGATCCAATCACCTATATGGATGCAATGCAAAAGCCTAATACTGAGAAATGGCTTGAGGTCATGAAATCCAAGATTGAGTCCATGAAGGTTAATGATGTTTGGATATTGGTTGATCCACTTGAAGAAATTAAATCCATTGGATGTAAGTGGGTCTTCAAAAGAAAGAGAGGCATAGACGAAAATGTGGAGATCTATAAAGTCCATCTGTTTGCCAAGGGTTATTATTAATGTTATTGTATTGACTCTGATGAGACGTTCTCTCTTGTACCAATACTCAAATCCATTAAGATTGTGCTTGCGATACCTACCCATCTGGATAATGAAATCTAGCAGATGGATGTGAAGATAGCTTTTCTGAATAGAGATCTGACCGAAGAGGTGTATATGATACAACTTGAGAGGTTCACATCCATAGATGAGTCCAAGATGTACAAACATCAAAGATCCATTTATGGATTGAAGCAAGTATCTTGGAGTTGGAACATGCATTTTGATAAGATGATCAAAATATATGGCTTAATTAAAAATAGAGAAGAGCCCTGTATTTATAAATAGGCAAATAGTTCGGTAGTGGTATTTCTTGTTTTATACATGAATGACATTCTCTTAATTAGGAATGATGTCTCCACATTGCAAGGAATAAAATATAGTTGTCATCTTAGTTCTCAGGACTTGGGTGAAGCATCCTACATCCTAGGGTTAAAGATATATAGGGATAGTACTAAGAGGATGCTTGGATTATCTCAGTCCACATACATAGAAACTATGCTAAAGTGGTTTAGCATGGAGAATTCCAAGAAGGGTTATCTCCAATAGGCCATAAAATTTTTCTTTCTAAGAAGAATTGTCTGACAACTCTTAAAGAGAGAGTATATGAGTAGAATCTTATATGCTTCAATAGTGGGATCTATTATGTATGCCATGATATTTACGAGACCAGATGTGGTATACTCACTAAGAGTAGTGAGTAGATACCAATCTGATCCATAGGAAAATCACTGGAAAGTGGTGAAACCATCCTTAAGTATTTGAGAAATACTAAGGGCTAGTTGCTGGTTTTAGGTGAGTTAGATCTAAAACTTGTGCGGTTTATAGACTTCAACTTTCAATCTGATCATGATGATAATAGAAGCTTGTTGGGTTGTATCTTTATCTTAAATGATGGAGCCATCTACTGGAAGAGTTTCAAGCCAGCATACTATGGCAGACTCTGTATGCGAGGTAGAGTACATCGCCAGCATCCGATACTATGAAGAAAGCTATGTGGCTGAGGAAGTTCATCACCGAGCTTAGAGTAGCACTCTCTCTAGATGGTCCGGTCCTACTTTACCGCAATAGCATTGGTGCCATTGCTCAAGCAAAAGAACCAAAGGCACACCAGCGAATGAAGCACATACTACACCGCTACCATCTGATCTGAGAGATCATGAATCGAGGTGACGTTGACCTTTAAAAGATCGATGAAAAAAAGAGCTTAGTCAACCTCTGCACTAAAGCCATGGCGGTAAAAGAGTTTGACAACTATAAGTTGAAGATGTCTATTAAATACTATATCGAGTGGCTTTAGGACAAGTGGGAGTTATTGAAAATTGTGTCCCAAAGCCAATCATTAGCCTATTGATGGTTATGCTATTTTATAATTATAAATGATTTGTTATTGAATAAAATTTTATTCTGACATTTTTTTTATCATAAGTCTTCATCTTCTAATGAACTCCATGTTATGATGAAGTCCTTAGGACTATTTAGTTTTGATAAAGATAGGATTTGTCGATCAGTTCCTTAAATTTGCTCATAACCAAATAATACATTGTTAATTAGGACAACAACATTTATCGAGTGTAGGTCATTGTGTGCTATATAGGTTGGTTGTCCTCTAAATCAAAGAGTGTGGATACACTGGTATGACATACAGGTGAGATATAAGGGTACATCATCATTGAATATGACCACTTCGTAGCATTCTGCTGTCAAAAATTGCTTTGATGGGATATAGGTATAAGTGTCCCTTAGACCTGAGATCATCACAGTAGCTTTTAACCAACTCACTATGCTTTAGTGTCGGACTACCTGAATTTTTAATTCAGTAATGAAAGGTTTCTAAGTATAGTCAAGTACTTGTGAAGTCAGTGAGTGATCAAGATGGGATTGACCACTCCAAGAGTTTGGAGAAAATGCATCGTTGTATTTCAATTTAACAAAATCTTGGCTCGAGTAATCCATAAGATGGATTTGGTATTTTGAAATAAAATATGGATGACCTAATTAGGGTTAGCAGTTAAACTCTAAGTTGTCCTATGAGTGTTTAGGTCAAGGGGATGAATTACATAGAAATTACATCCACATGGGATCTAAAAGTATTACTTTACACATTTGATCTATCCGATCGTCGGGTACCATTGCTAGATGGTCACTTCGATTGGTACAAAAAATTTATTCTTGTCCTACTGGCTTAGGTTCGAACCTATGGGATCACATACAATAGAGGTTTCCATTTGATCAGATGGTTGATCAAAGATTTAGAATCGTTCTAAGGATCTAACAATCAATATGATTGATGTTTGACTTAGTGCAAGTATTGCCGGAGGATTGATTAGCAATCAGATTGCTAATTAGTTTAATTTAATTAAGCCAAAGGACTGATATCAAGTTCAATTGAATAAGATTTAATTAGATTTAGTTTGGGCCTTGATTGGATCAAGTCCAATTGATTTATTGGATAAGCCAATTGCAAGGAAGAACAAGTCCTTGTTCAATTAGGACTTGTGTGCACCTATTTTCTAATTTGATTCAGAAATTAAACTAGATTTAAATTTGATTTAATCTAATTTAATTAGGCTTTTAGTTGGACTATGATTACCTCTAACTAGGTTACATTAGTTTTTATTTAGTTGGGTTTAAATAATAAATTGGACCAAGTCAAAACAAAAAGTCCTAGTGTGACTAGGACTTCCCCTCCTTGCGCCACCTTGCTTCCTATGCCCTTCTCCATGCCATTTTTTTTTGTTTTTGCATTAAACCTCTCATTTCCAGAGAGAGGACACATGCTCCCACACCTCATATATTTCTTACATGGTATTTGGTTGAGGGCCAAGTCAATATAAGTTAGTTGTTTTGATTTCAAACTCTATTTGATAGAGCAAATAGAGTTTGTTGCAACCTAAACCTCTTCCCATGTATGGCACCAATCTTTCTTATTTTCTCTGATATTTTCATGGGATTTATGGGAATATTTGTGAACCACTTCCAAGGTTTCCACATCAAATAAATTGGAGGGGTGCCTAAGAGATGGGTGCCCCAATCATTACTCAATTTGGACATGCCTTTCTAGGTATTTGACCTAGACAAGGACTCTGTCATGACTCTTTATTTAAAGAAAGTTAGAGCATGAGATTTCTACAACAATTAGACTTAGGAGAGAGGACTTAGGCATCAGACTCTTGGATGCAAAGGGGGTTTGGGCGTGGTGCATTGTTGAGATACAAACTATTTTGTCCTAGTGAGAGAGAAAGAAAGGAGAAGAAAGGGTTCTTCTCTAGGGTTTTTTTAGTTCTCTTCTTTCTCTGTTTTTACGAGATTATACAAGAGCATTTTCTCTCCCAAATCTTCCACATCTTCTTTGATTATTGGAAGGTCCAAGTTTTGAAGAAGGAGATTTGCAACTGCCATCGAAGAAGAATCCGCATGGTACCAGCATACTATGCTGATTTTCAATCATTGGACTTTGGATCAATGATCGAGGCTTCATGTGGACTTTTCATAGAGGTCAGATGTGTGTGTGGCTCAAAGAAATGATCTCAGCCTTGGATCAGCAAGTTGAAGATCTTGACTTGCAAAAGATAAAAGAGATTCGATCTCTTTCTCCCACTAGATTAGATCTAGTCTCAGTTTGATGTCGATATGATTAATATTATTAAGTTTGTTTAACATTTAATTTTAGATTTACTAGCATGCTTAGATTCTGACATTAGATACTAGATCGAGGATTTAATTATGTATTTTAATAAATTAATATGATTAATTTATTATTTTTGCTGATCTATTATGAAAATTTTTCAAAATACCTATAAAAAATCTTAGATTTTTCCTTCGCGCGGCCCAGCATGCGGGATAGTGGCACAACCCAACATGCAGGTTGGCCTAGGTGGGCGCGTGGACTGGCACGACCCAGGCCCAGGCTGAAGGAAAATCCTAATTTCTCGGAGCAGGTTCGTTCAGATCTGATCGGATCAAGAGATATATTTTAAAAATTTTTTTCTTTGATCCAAATCAGACTGAGATGTTTCAGATCTAATTTTTATTATTTTAATAATTAAAATAAAATATAAATAAATTAAATCATATTTAATTTATCTTGATGTAGGATAATCCTATTACCCATTGATGATCCTATAAGCAGTGGAAGGTTCTGGATCTAGCCACGCAAGTGCCTGGCTTCTATCGATATCCACTCGAGCTAATCTGGAGATCTTCTTCTTCTCTATCACGTCTCCAAAAATCAGATCTGAATCTGATTTAGAGAATCTTCAAAATAGCTTTCAAAGATCAGCAGTTGTCATTTGTAGCAGCGCAGCCTTCTAGCTTTCTATCGCCTTTCTCTCACCTAGATTGCACCAACTGAGATCCCAAACTACTTTGGGCATGGAGAGGAGAGGGAGAAGATGGACTTAGCATGGAGGAGGAGAGAGGTAGCCTTAGGGCATAGGGAATTGCATTGCTTTTTGAGTTGGGCGCAGGGTCTTATTTATAGACTATGCATGATCCAACTCGTCTTCATCGCAACCAATCACAACCCTTTGTGAATTCAGATCTAAATCTGATTGATGGGAATAGAGTCCCTTAGATTCATTCTTAGATGGTGCCTAAGACCAGTCAAAGTTGGTTCTTAGGAGGAGTCTAATCGAAATCCAAAAAGGAGATGGAGTCCCTCTCCAACAGGGACTCCTGGGCGCATCAAACTTGGGCGCAGGCCACCCTTGGCGTGTGCCCTCCTTCTTGCCAGCTTCTGGCAGGGGGACAAGCTCCCACCATCTCTCCAATAGGCGCGTGACAAGTGAATAGAAGTCAAAGTGTCAATGGTTGATATTTGACCAATCAAAGGTCAACTTTTGACTAAAGTCAAAGGATAAGAAATGAAAGGTGACCAAAAATGGCAGGTATTATCTTACAAAATAAGACAACCCTTTTCTAACATGGACAGGCTCCAGTCAGACCAAGTGAAGGCCTCTGATCGAGCACAAACTCCTTTGGCTCAGTCAGGACAACTATTTATGATAGTAAAAGAAGAACGTTAGGTTCAATCGAGTGCTAGCACGATTTCCTTGAACCTAATTGAATCTCATTCAGATCAATTGAACTGGATTAGTTTCAATTGATGATCACCAGATTCAAACCCTTATTTGTGTGACCCAGTTAGGTTCAAGTTCTGTATGGTAATGGGATATGTCATGATCTCTATCATCGACATCATCGAAACTCCTTTCGATGGATCAGAACTCTTCTGATTCGAACAGCTAGAATGATCGATCATCTAAATCATTCTAATTGCTCCCAAAATCCACCAGTGACACCTAGCAGTATATGGTGGCAACCCATCAGAGCTGAATGCGAACCTCTTGGTGCAGCTACCTGTGTGATTAAGTTCTTCTATCTTGAGCTCCGATCAGATTAGGGTTAAGGTGAACTCGTCAAACCCTAGTTTCTGTCATATGATGTAATCATTCGATTCAAGTCCGATGTGAAAACCTAAATAGAAACTCTTTCTATTATTTCACTCTGCCATGGCCATGGGCTTCTGGACTTGATTCTTATGATCATCATAGGGCTGCTCCTCTACCACCAAGGTAGATAGATTTCATCTTGATGCAATCGAGTTCCTATAATGAACATGCTATAGCCAACATACACCTCAGAATTCCGAATGGCTAGGAGATCGAGTTATGATGTAGTCAAACTATAACACCCTCAAGGTGAACTGCTGATGCACCTCAGGTCAAAGAACAAGACACACCACTGTAACATCGAGTCAGTCATTGACGAGAAGGTAGACTTCCAATCACTATATTCTTGACCCGTGCAAAGGTAAGAAATTCGATCTCTTCTTGACCTATATATGATCTAAACTTTTCTAGAATAGTTTTAAATCTAGGTATTGATTTGATCGATACCAATCTTTGTTTTATTTTTTAGTTTTATGTTTGCATCATGATATGTCATAGATCCTAGATGTAGGGTTTAGTGATTAGATCACATGCATAATTAGGTTAAATAGTTTAATCTATGTCTTTCGGTACACCTGATTTTGAAAAAAATTTAAAATATATGTATGAAATCCTACATATTTTCTAACACTTTCCATCTAAAGCCAGTCGAATCTAGTTTGTTTAGTGAGATTAGATTCTTCTTAAAGCTAGATACAAATTGTTAGATGTATGCCCTAGAAGCCAGATTGGCCGATACTTATAAAATACTTTCTAAGGATATTTTTATAATTTTGACTTAAAATTAATAAAAAAAATTATTTATTCTATCACATTGTGTATAAAGTGTGTGATACATCCATTGAGTTAATAGGCATGATAACACATTTTCTCAAGAGTTGAAAATTTAAGGCTTGTGCTATCATAATCAACTCATAAACTACTTCCGATCGTAGGATCATTATGAGAATGGTAATCGATTTAGAAGATCGATATATGATCGCTTTCTTAGGATAGATGAGTATTGAGTCTATGGTGTGGAGACACTAGAGTAAGAGTATAGGTACATGATTAGAACAAGAGCTCTAAGTGTAACCATCTCAAGCAATCATAAAAAAGTCTACCTTCTCATCGATGACTAGCTTGATGCTACAGTCGTGTGTCCGATTCTTTGACCTGAGGTGCATCAGTAGTTCACCTTGAGTGTGTTATAGTTTGACTACACCATAACTTGATCTCTTAGCTATTTGGAATCCTGAGGTATATGTTAGCTATAGTATGTTCATTGTAGGAGTTGGATCGCACCAAGATAAAATCTATCAACCTCAATAGAGAAGGAGTAGTCCTATGATGATCATGAGATTGCCATGATAGTATGAAATATTAGGAGTTTCTATTAGGATTTCACATTGGACTTGAATTGAATGATTTATTCATATATAGGTATAGGGTCTGATGAGTTCACCTTAACATAGATCCTGTCGGAACTCATAATAGAAGAACTCAATCACATAGTTGGCTGCACTGAGAGGTTCGTATTTAGTTTTGATGGGTTGCCACCATATACTGCTAGGTGTCACTAGTGGATTTTGAGATCAATTAAAATTATCTTGATGATCAACGATTCTAATTGGATGAATCAGAAGAGTTTTGATCCATAGAAAGGTATTTTGATGATGCCGATATTAAAAAATATGTTCCAAAATCAATCATCAGCTTGTTGATGGTTGTGCTATTTTATAAATATAAATAATTTATTAATAAATAAAGTATTTATTCTGACATTTTTATCATAAGTCTACATCTTCTAATGAACTCCTGTCTTATGATGAAGTCCTTAGAACTATTTTGATTCGATAAAGAGTGGATTTTCTGATTAGTCCTTAAAACTATTTGTGACCAAATGATACGTTGTTAATCAGGACGATAATATTTATCAAGTGTAGGTCATTGTGTGCCATATAGGTTGGTTATCCTCTTAACAAAGAAGTATAGAGATACTAGTATGGCATATAGGTGAGATATAAAGGTACATCATCATTGAACATAACCAACTCTAGAGCATTTTACTATCAAGAATTGCTCTGATGGGATATGGGTATAAGTGTCCCTTGGACCTAAGATCACCACAGAGGCTTACAAGCAACTCACTATACTTTGATGCCGAACTACCTAAATTTCTAATTCAGTGATAGAGGATTTTTAAGTATAGTCAAGTACTTATGAATTCGATGAGTGATCAAGATGGGATTCACCATTCAAAAGGGTTTGGAGATAATGCATCACTATATTTTAATTTAGCAAAATCTTTGCCAGGATAATCTATGAGATAGATTTGATATTTTAAAATACAATATAGATGACTTATTCAAAATTGATAGTTAAACCCTAAGTCATCCTATGAGCATTTATGGTTAAGGGGATGAATTATATGAAAATTATATCTACATGGATTCTAAGAATGTTGCCTTATACATTTGACCTATCTGACCGTCAGGTACCATTATTACTAGATGATCACTTCGATTGGTACAGAAATTTATTCCTATGCTACCAACCTAGATTCGAACCTATGGGGTCACATACATTAGAGGTCTCAATTTGATCGGATGGTTGATCAATGATTAAGATCATTTTAGGGTTAAACATTCAATATGATTGATGTTTGCCCTAGTGCAAGTTTGGTAGGAGGATCGATTAGCAATCAAATTGCTAATTAACTCAATTTATTTGAACAATTGGGTTGAGATTAAGTCTAATTGAATGTGATTTAATTATATTTAGTTTGGACTTAATTGAATCAAGTCCAATTGGTATATTGGATAAGCCAATTATAAGGGAGAATAATTTTCAATTGAACTAAGACTTGAGTGCACCAAATTTCTATATTTATTAAAAAATTAAATTAAAATTAAATTAGATTTAGTCTAATTTAATTAGGTTTCTAATTGTGTTAGGAATACTTTTAATTAGGTTACATTAAGATCTATTTTAATTATGCTAGATTTGGTGTGACTAGTCAAAGTATGTAGTCCTAGTTAGACTAGGACTCTCCTCCCTTGCACCACTTTCCCTTTCTCCATGCCTTTTTTATGAATTTTTTTATAAAAAATCTGATTTCTAGAAAGGTTCTATGCCTATACATGCCCCAAAATCCCTCTTAGATGGTTTGTGATTTTGGATTTCATCAAAACTAAGTAGTGATGATCTAGATTCCATTTGATAGAGTTTGGACAAACCCAAAACTCTTATCCATTATGGCACCAATTAATCTGATTTTTCTCTAAAATTTTTTTGGGAGAAAGAGGATTTGATGATGCATCAAATATCTAGAATCCATACCAAAAAAGTTTGAGAAGGTGCCCAAGAGTTGGATGCCCTTATCCTTGTTCTATTTGGACTCTCTAACTAGGTATTTGACCTAGATAGGAACTCTTCTCAAACTCTCTATTTAAAGGGAGTTAAACCATAAAATTTAGCGAGGTTTTACACCTAAAGGAGAGGGCTTGGGAATGGAGACCTTGGGCAAATAAGAGTTGAGGGTGTGGGATTTTGTAAAGGCACACATTGTGGTGCCTAGGTGAGAGGAAAGGGCCTAGAGAAGAAGGGTTTTCTCTTGGATTTTTATTTCAGATTTTCTTCTACAAATTTTTGACAGAAGAATATGGGAAGGCTTCTTCCAGATTCTCTCTTCTCCTCCTTTGATCCTTGAAGAGCTCAAGTCAATTGAAGAAGGAGATTTGGCATCAACCGTCGATGAAGGATCAGTGTAGTGCTAGCATGCTGTGGTAATTTTTAGATTACCGGATTTCGGATCATGATCGGAGCATCGTGTAGACTTCTCATAGAGGTCAGATGCATGTGTAGCTCAAAGTGACATCCTTAGTCTCAGATCAAAAAGTGAACATCCAAATCCATGAAAAAGGTAATGAGATTTGGTCTCAATTGCTGACTAGATCATATTTAGTTTCTTGTTTGATGTTGATATGATCAACATCATTGTTTTGTATTTTATTTAATTTTTAGATTTATATACATGCTTTAATTATATCATTAGATCCTAGATCTAGGGTTTATTTGCATATTTCATGGATTAATTAGATTAATCTATAGCTTTCGCTATTCTAATTTTGAAAAAAAGTTTCAAAATACATGCTAGAAATCTTAGGTTTTTCCTTCGATTATGGAGATCATGACATATCCCATCACTATATAGAACTAAATCTAATTGGATCATACAAATAAAGATTTGGATCTAGATATCATTAATTGGACTAACATGGTTCGATTGATTTGGATAAGATTCAATCAGGTTCAAGAAAATCATGCTAGCACACAATTGGACCTGACTTTCTCCTATGGACTTTCTGGTTGGTTTGGATTCAGTCAAATTTGATTTGGCTTGTCTAGAAAGTTTATCTAGTCTTATCCTAGTCTGACTGGATCTTATCTTGGTCAAAACAGAGCTTATCCTGATGAGATTAGGGCTTGTCCTAACTAGATCAGGGTTTGTCCTAAAACCATGAGATGGAATTAGGACAAGGGTTGTTTGACCCATTCTTTGCAGAAAAGAAGGGAGGAGATGTGCAGCCCCTAGAGTTTATCTGAGGGCACATGTCTTAGAAGGATTTTGTCATGGAGATTGAGGGCACACGCCCCCTTATGGTGTGCTTAGTGGATAGGATGGATAGAGTTTTGATGAGATCAAACTCTAGGGAGATAGTTGTTTGCACCAACCCTTCTCCCTTATTTGATTTTGGCACAAATTATTTCTCATTTTGGGTGAAAAGAATTAGTGGAATTCTGACTATGGGCATGGAATTCAAATGGGAGTCCTTTTGCTTTAAGTAATCCAATTGCTTAAAGCCTAGGACTCAAGGGCTGCACATTGGTCTATAAATAGACCTCTACGCCCTAGGGTTTCTCATTCTAGTTAGCTCACACCTAGGTGTTGCTTCTCCCTCCATCTCCCATGCCTTTTCTCCTGACTCTCTCCCTCTTCTCAACACCTGAAAGGTTGGACAAAAACAGCTATCAAACGTTGAGAGTACTGCTACGAAGATCAGGTCAAGTGGTTCTAGTTCATGTGACAAACGTGCTACTGCTGAAGATTGGATCAAAGGCAAACCAAAAGGTTTCACATCTAATCTTTTGAGATCAAATCCAAAGGAGAAGACCTCTAGATCTGACTCAAGTAGATACTGGTAAAGGTCGGGCACATGCGCTGCTCAAGTCGAAACCTCGGATCACCGATAGATCATCGCTGCAGGTGAATAGTTCACCCAAATAGGTGATATCATTATCACTATTTTATTAAAATTTTTATTTTTATAATCAAATCAATCTAATTAGATTATAGAAAAAAAATTTGAAAAATTCATAGCAGATCTAATCCGATCAGATCGATTCTGCGAACTAGGAACTATGTTTTTCCTTATTAGAGCCAGGATTCTGATTTTAGATTTGTTTTAGATTAGATCTGATATTTTTTTTTATATGATCAAATGAATTTTTAGATGTTATATGAGATATCAGATCTAAAATCATGAGATGCATTTTGAATTTTCTTATATATGATATATGCAATACATGTCTTGATTAGATTTGAATTTTTTTATAAAATGTTCATTTAATTTCTTGATGATTATATAAGATATAATCTGATCTGATGCATAAGATGCATGTTTAAAAATAATACATGAGATGTATGCAAAGTATATGTAGATTAGATCTTTAATCGTGTAAGAGTTATATGCATTCCTCTTGGCCATCCAGTAATAAGAGTAAGAAGGATTTAAAGGCTTTCACTTCCCATTCGATAGAGTGCTCTTATGGCGTGTAGGGGTACTACATGTTTACCCTTAATTAAAAAATAAAACTTACTTTTCTACAAAATCCTAGATCCAAAAATCCTAGGATCTTTACATGCTTTATTCTTGAACCATGTTTTGACTTAATTAAGAATTAAGTTTATGAAACTAATTACATCTTAAAATTAAAAATTTTCAGATCTAAGACACCTTCATAAAACATGGGTTCGGGTATGAGTAGCTTGATTAGGTTTAGCAGTTGATCAAACCGAATCAAGAGTTGGTTAGGTGGAATCAAAAGTGCTTAGATTTGACCAGCCCATTAGATGTAAGTCTTGGTCAAGGTTGACTCATAGTCATATATGGTCTACTACTTTAAAACCTAATTTGCCTCCACAGTTTGAGCCTGGATTGTAGGCTAACCCGATCGGTTTTAGTTTGATAATTTGGTGTCTAAGGTAAGCTCAGCAGATATGATCGATGGTCTTTAATTGGAAGGTACTCAATCTAAATGCGTTCACAATGAGTTAATGGCATATCCCTCCCATCGATCTTACTTACCTGATCATTTGGATCGATCCAGTTCTGATTTGAGGTGGCTAATGATTCAAACTAACCCATACCACTAGGTTAGTTATAATCATTATGACTAGTCAAGTCTAAGAGATCTAAATTAAAATCTTTCTAAGAAAATATTAAATTTTTGATCTTCCATCATTGTAGTTGTGTAGGCTCTTCTCGGGATTGATTGTTCTTGGCTAGATACAGTGGTTCAGTTGCATCGAGGAGATGCAACCATATCTATTAGGCATAGGATGCTATGGATTAGAGGATGGGTTGGGCTCAATATTCCAAATATGGTGAGGGTCCCAATCACGAATTCAGTTCGTGCAAATGGTAGGTCTGACTTAACTAAAGAGTAGAGCAGTATTCTGGGCACGATGAGCTTCATGAATTAAAGATCAAGTTTGGATGCACCATGTTTAGAAAAATATTGGACAAGAATTATCCAGTCATCAGCTGACTCATCACCAATAACTATTAGGTGAGGTGGTGAGTCGGTCGTTGAGACAGTACCACCCACTAAAAGCCTTTGATCATGGAGATTTCCACATCTCTGCTAAGAAAGTGTAGGGATTCGAGAAAATAGTAGGAGCCTAAATTTATTTAAAATAAAACTTCTAAACAAATTGATTAAGTCAATTACTAATCTAACTAGAAACTTTAACTCTCTACAAAAAAATGTCTGCGTCAAAACCCCTAGCCTGAATCCCAGATATCCACCAATTGACCAGACCTAATTACAAGAATTGGCTCAGAAACTTAAAAATAGTTTTAAGTTTCGAACAGCTGACCTATGTACTGGACCAGGAACTTCCCACTCTTCTAGCTTGTCCGACTGTTGATTAGAGAGCATCTCATAAAAAGTGGTTGGATGATGATGACAACAAGCTTAGATGCTATGTGTTGGGCTCAATGTTCATGAACAAAGTCGCACAGCATGCTACCAAGTCTCGATGAGACTTTTTAAAGCACAAATGCATGATGGACAATCGGTCCAAGATCATTGCTTGGCGATGATCAAGGACCTAGAAGAACTTGAGAAGGTGTCTTGATGGATAAGGATCTGCAGATTGATGTGATCCTGTAATCCTTGACTGATTCATATGGGCAGTTTATTATGAACTTCCATATGAATAAGCTCTGGTGCACCTTGACTGAGCTGATGAACATGTTGATTACTACTGAGCAAACTTTGAAGAGTTCAAAAGGCTCAGTTCTAGCTATGAGCAGACTTCTTCCAAAAGAAAGTCTTTTAGAAAGAAGAAGTCTATGAAGAAGATATCTGAGGGATAGAAGAAGGGCGAGCCAAAGAAGAAGGCCCCAGAGAAGGAAAAATATTTTCATTGCAACTCTGATGGCCATTGGAAGCAGAACTATCCTGCATACTTAGCTAGCCTGAAAAACAAGAAGGAAGAAGGACCTACTAGAGGTATGGTCATCATTGAGACTAACCTAACAATTTCTTATGTATCCAGTTGGGTGCTTGACTCTGGTTCTAGTGCTTATTTGTGCACTTATATGCAGGTCTTAAGGATAGTAGGAGACTGAGGGATGGTGATATGATCTTGTATGTCGGAAATGGAGTAAGAGTTGCTACTGTGGCCGTGGGAACTATCCTCTACGATTATCATTTGGAAATGTCTTAGTACTTAGGAATTATTTTTATATGCTTGTTAGGAGCAGGAATTTGAGTTTTATTTCATGTTTAGCACAACAGAACTATGTAATTAGTTTTTTTAAGGACCACTATATGATTCTTTTTGAAAAAAATAAAATTGCAAGTAGTTTTTTAATTGACAGTCTCTATCAATTACATGTAGATGTTTCTATTTATAACATTGAGCAAAACGTGAATACCACAAGATCAAAATGATCTAGAGATAGTGTTAATGAAAGATATCTATAGCACCTTAGGCTTGGTCATATAGCTAAAGATAGGATTAATAAATTGGAGAAATCTGGACTAATGGATCTGTTGACTTTCGAGTTATATCTGATATGTGAGTCATGTCTTCAAGACAAAATGACCAAGTAGTCCTTTATGGGACATGGGGAAAGGACCACAAACCTACTTGCAATGGTACATATAGATGTGTGCGGCCCATTCGATGTGCTGGTTAGAGGTAACTTTCTCTACTTCGTTATCTTTATCGATAATCTATCTCAGTATGGATATGTATACCTGATGCGACACAAGTCTGAAGCTTTTGAAAAATTCAAGAAATTCAAAGATGAAGTGGAAAAGCAAATTGAAAAGCCCATTAAGGTTCTTCAATCAGATCGACGAGGCGAATAACTTAGTCAAAAATTTTTGGACTATCTCAAGGACAATAGCATAGTCTCAAATGGACTCCGCCTAGGATGCCTCAACTCAATGGGATTTCAGAATGGAGAAATTAGATCCTATTAGATATGGTCCGATCCATGATGAGCTTCACGAATCTTCCTAAGTTTCTTTGAGAATATAGTTTAATGATAACTATTTATTTACTAAATAAGATTTTATCTAAAACTGTTCCTACCATACCTTATGAGATATGACCCGGTAAGAAGCCAAGTTTGAGTCATCTCAGAATTTGGAGTTGTCCGATTCATGACAAAAGATAGTAGGCGGACAAGTTAGAGTCTATGTCTCTTAGAGCTCGGTTCATCGGATATCCAAAGGAGTCGTTAGAATATTATTTCTATCTTCTGATAGACCATAATATGATTGTGAGTCGACATGCTATTTTTCTTGAGAAATAGATTATTCAAGATGGTGGCATCGGAAGATAGTTTAGGCTTGAGGAGAAAGTCTTCGAAGAGCAACGAGCCAAGGAACCTGAGGAACCCAGTCAGTCTGAGCTGATCTACATACTACCTCCTCTATCTCATAGGTCAAATAGGATTTTTCGTCTTCCTAAGGGGTATTTAGGTATACTACCTCCTCTATCTCGTAGGTCAAATAGGATTTTTCGTCTTCCTAAGGGGTATTTAGGTACTATTTTCGAGGATGTAGAGAAAATATTTCTCATAAAAAATGGAGTTTATGGTGATGATCCCAAAACCTATGATGAGGCAATATCAGATATCGATCCTGAGAAATGGCTAGAGATAATGAAGTAAAAGATTGACTAAATGTGCTTGAACCAAGTCTAGACCTTGGTAGATCCACCTGAATGTATAGTATCTATTGAGTGTAAATGGATCTTCAGGAGAAAGATATGTACATATGGGAATATAGAGACATTCAAGGCTAAGTTAGTGGCAAAAGGGTAGTTAGCATGAAAGCATTGATTATTAGAATACATTCTTGCTAGTGGCAATGCTTAAATCCATCCACACGTACTTTGCCATTGCAGCATATTTTGATTATGAAATATGGTAGATGGATGTGAAATAACATTCCTAAATAGATATCTTGAGAAATATATCTATATGGAATAACCTCTTGGTTTCACTTCCAGTGATGGTGATCACAAGGTCTGCAAGCTATAAAAGTCCATCTATAGACTCAAGCAAGCATCTCAGAGCTGGAATGCTTATTTCAATGATGTAATCAAATTATTTGATTTTATCAAGAACGAGGAGAAACCTTGTGTTCAAAAAGATTAGTAGGAGCACTATTGTTTTCCTCATACTGTATGTGGGTGACATCCTTCGAATTGGGAATAACATTCTCATATTGATCTCGGTCAAAGTATGGTTGTCCAAAGAGTTTTCTATAAAAGACCTAAGAGAAGCATCGTTCATTTTGAGGATTAAGGTCTATAGAGATAGACTGAAGAGGATGTCAGGTGTCCTATAGATGATGTACGTAGAGGAGGTACTGAAGAGGTTCAGTATGGAAAAATCCAAGAGGGGACTAGTGCTCTTCAAACATGGCTTTCATGTCCCCAAAATGATGTGCCCCAACACACTTGAGGAGATTGAATGCATGCATGAGCAAGATTTTTTATGCTTTAGTAACAGGGAGCCTCATGTACATCATGCTATGTATACAACCTGATATCATCCAAGCTGTGAGTGTCACAAGCAAGTATCAGTCGAATCTAGGTGAAGAGCACTGGACTTCTATAAAATGTATCCTTAAGTACTTGAGGAGGACTAAGGATATGTTTCTGATCTTTGATGATGCAGAACTATAGGTCCAGGGGTATACAGACTCAGACTTTATGTCTGACATAGATGATTGAAAGTCGACATCTAGAAGTTTGTTCCTGTGCAATGGTGATGCCGTAAGTTAGAAGAATTCTAAGCAGACCGTAATAGCAGACTCCACCATGGAGGTACAGTACATCACTACCTTGGAAGCTGCGAAGGAGGTGTTTTGGTTCAGAAAATTTGCTGTAGAGCTCGAGTGATGCTATCCCTCTGTACTGCGATAATAATGACACCATAGCCCTAGCTAAGGAGCCAAGGTCTCATCAGAAGTCTAAGCAGATTGAGCGGTGGTTCCATCTCATCCGCGATTGCCTCCAGAAGGGATACGTTAAGGTCAAGAAAGTCGACACCGTAGACAATGCGGTTGACCCATTGATGAAGCATTTAGGCTATTAGAAGATCGAAGCCCACCTTAAGAAGATTTTAGATTTGTAGCCAATTGGCTTTAGGTCAAGTAGGAGCTTGTTAGATATGTGCCCTAGAAGCTAGATTGGTCGATACTTGTAAAATACTTTCTAAGAGCATTTTTATAATTTTAACTTAAAATTAATAAAAAAATTATTTATTCTATCACATTATGTATAAAGTGTCTATCATACATCCATTGAGTTAACAGGCATGATAACACATATTCTCAAGAGTTGAGAATTTAAGGTATGTGTTATCATAGCTCATAAACTGCTTTTGATCGTAGGATCATCACGAGGATGGCGATTGATTTGAAAGATCGGTATACGATCACTTTCTTAAGATAGATGAGTTCTGAGTTTATAATATAAAGACATATGAGCGAGAGTATAAATACTTGTTAAGAACAAGGGCACTAAGCGTGACCATCTCGAGTGGTCATAAGGAAGTCTACCTTCTCGTCGATGACTAGCTCAATGTTGCAATCGTGTGTTTGGTTCTTTAACCTGACGTGCATCGACAGTTCACTTTGAGTGTGTTATAGTTTGACTATACTATAACTCGATCTCCTAGCCATTTGAAATTCTAAGGTGTATGTTGGCTATAGCATGTTCATTGTAGGAACTGGATCGCACTAAGATGGGATCTATCAACCTCGATAGAGGAAGAGTCCTATGATGATCATGAGATCGAGTCTTTATGCCTATGGCTATGGCAGTGTGAAAAGATAGAAAGGAGTTTCTATTAAGATTTCACATCGGATTCGAATCAAATGATTTATTCATAGGACAGGTGTAGAGTCTGACGAGTTCACCTTGATCTAGATCCTATTAGGGCTCATGATAGAAGAATCCAATCATACAGTTGGCTGCACTAAGAGGTTCAAATTCAGTTTTGGTGGATTACAAACACATCTAGGTATCATTGGTGGATTTTGGGATCAATTAGAATTATCTTGATGATCGTCGATTCTAATTGGGTGAATCAAAAGAATTCTAGCTAATCGAAAGGTGTTTCGATGATGTCGATGATGAAGATGTCATTAATTAAGACCCACATGATTTGATTGATTTGGATAAGATCCAATCAAGTTCAATGAAATCGTGCTAGCACATGATTGGACCTGACTTTCTCCTTGTATGGACTTTTTGGTTGGTCTAGACTCTATCAAATTTAATTTGGCTTGTCAAAAAACCTTATCTGGTCTTGTCCTGGTCTGACTGGACCTTTTTTTTGTCAGAACAGAGCTTGTCCTAACCATATCAGGGTTTATCCTAAAACCAGGAGATGGAACTAGGACAAGGGTCGTTTCACCCATTCTTTGCAGGAAAAAAGGGAGTAGATGTGTGCCCCGTAGAGTTTATCTTAGGGTGCACGTCCCAAAAATATTTTGGTGTGGAGATTGAGGGCGTGCACCCCCTTATGGCATGCACCCTTAGTGGATAGGCTGGATAGAGTTTTGATGATATCAAACTCTAGGGAGATAGTTGTTTGCACCAACCCTTCTCCCTTATCTGATTTTGGCACAAATTATATCTCATTTTGGGCAACAAAAATTAGTGGAATTCTGATTATGGGCATGGAATTTAGATAGGTGTCCTTCTGCTTTAAGCAATCCAATTGCTTAAAGCCCTAGGACTCAAGGGCTACACATTGGTCTATAAATAGACCCCTGCGCCCTAGGGTTTCTCATTCTAGTTAGCACACATCCAGGTGCTGCTTCTCCCTCCATCTCTCATGCCTCTTCTCCTGATCCTCTCGCTCTTCTCCATGCCTAAAAGGATGGGCAAAAACAATGATCAAACATTGAGAGTGCTGCTGCAAAGATCAGGTCAATCGATTCTAGTTTGTGTGTGCTGCTGCCGAAGATTGGATTGAAGGCAAACTAGAAAGTTTCACATCTAATCTTTTGAGATTAGATTTAAAAGGAGGAGACCTCTAGATCTGACCTGAGTTTACACCAGTAGAGACTAGGCATGTGTGCGGCTCAAGTTAGAACCTTGGATCACCGACAAATCATCACTGTGGGTGAACAGTTCACCCAAACAGATAATATCATTATCACTGGTTTTATTTTAATTCTTACTTTTATAATTAGGTCAACCTAATTAGATCTGAGAACTATCAAATCTAAATCTAATCGAATCATAGAAAAAGGTTTTAGAAAATTTTGTTGTAGATTTGATCCAATAAGATCGATCCTATGGACTAGGAACTAGGTTTTTTCTTCAACATATATCTGACGTCACCCAACTTCTTCACTGTTCCATCATGGAGCTTCAAACTGACCATCCTACTGTCCTTGATGTCACAACTCGATCTATCCAACAGGAACATAGTGCCCTCATTTATCTCAAGGGAGTCAAATAGCTCCTTTCTATAACATACATGATGGGAATAAGCAGAATTCATAATCCACTAGAAGGAAAAAGTAGATACCTCATTAGTTACCAGAAGGATATCATCACTACCTACTGTATCGCTACTGGCCATCACCATAGTAGCTTACACCCAATCTTTGAGTTATGGGCAATCACTAACTTGAAGCTCCAACTCGTTATACCAGTAGCATCTGATCTTGCTTTGGTCCCTCATCCTAGACCTGGACTGCCTATCTTGCGACCTTCTATTTCTTCATCTGCTACCACCTGCTCCTCTAAAAATCACCAAAGTTGAGCTGCCATCTGAGCTCAAAGCTAGGTTCTTCCTCTTGAGAACCTCATTCTGGAGAATCGCCGTAGTGACCTTGTCCATCTTAATGGTACTCTTTTCTACAAGAAGAGCAGTCACCAAAGACTCATATGAAGGGGCAAGTAAGACTAGCAAGACCAATGCCCTAATTTTTTTCTCAACTTTTTTGCCAACATTGAGGAGGTCGGTGAGGATCTTCTAGAAGTTGGATAGATTCTCCTACATACTCTGACCTTCATCCATCCATAGTTGGTAGAACTATCTCCAGAGGAATAGCATGTTGGTGAGTTGATTTTGCCATATACAACTATTCGAGCTTCGACCATATCACCATTATGGAAGTCTCACCAAGTACATGGGTCACTATGTCATCTACTAGGTACAAGTGGATCATGCTCACCGCCTACATCTGGAGCCACTTTCAATCCTGCATATTCATGGTAGCCGGAATCTCCTCCTACAAAAGAGTGTCGATCAATCCATGTTGGATAAGCACATCCTTCACCCTCGCTTGCCGTAAGGAGAAATTGCTCTATCCATTGTATGGATTGATCTCCATCTTGATTGAGCTTATCTTCTCCATCTTCAATTTTTATCACCACTGCCACAATCTGCACTCTGGTACAATCTAGTTTTGGAACCAATTGTTGGGAATCTCAAACCAAAATATTATTGTAGGAAGAAAGAAAAAACAAAAAGAATACGATCAAGTACATAGATTAGGTCAAAGTCTGTCTCTACATGGCATGGAAAGCTTCACTATGAGAAAGAAATAAATAAAAGAGAAGATTATCCACACTCAATACTCATATATAATCCTCTCAATAAGAAGCTATCCTTACAAAGCTCTCTCATCAAGATCTCCTAAAACGACCACTGTTTGCTGCCTTCCTATCTACCCGAAGCCTATGCTCCTACTTTCTGCTAGCACTCATCATGTTTCAAGAGTCTGTCGACTGCCCACTCACCAGGACTCTATCTTGGATTCTACTTCTACCGCCTGCTCCATGAGGCCATAGGCCCTTTTATAGGCATCTCATAGAGTTTAATCCATGTCCATGATGAATTCCAATGCCGAGTACAATTCAAACATGCCCTATTGACCCTTGGATGACTACTGTGAGGATTTCTAACCACTAGATTGTGCATTTAGGCACTGCGCACCACCCATGGACCAACCCCATCGTGTACTCAAGCCAATCTCCATAGGCCATGCATGCCATCCTGACCTTTTCCATGCATACGCCATGTAAAATGGCCATAAACCTCTTAAGGGTCAATGGTGGACCACGTGTGATGCTGGTCCACCATGGACCTTGTCCAATTGGTGTGTGCTGCATGCACGTGTTAGTGGCCTATGTGAGCACCCGTGCTAAGCCAAGCCTGCACACGCCTATGTTGGGCTGTGCCTACCTGGGCCTGTGTTAGATATATGTGCCCTAGAAGCCAAAATTGGCTGATACTTATAATACACTTCTAGGGGCAAAATTATAATTTTGACTATAATCTCAATGAAATGGGTTATTTTCTATCATATATTGTCTGTGATACAACCTTTGAATTAATGGTAATGATAATTCATATTTTTAAGAGTTAAAAATTTAAGACATGAATAATCATTATTAACTCATAAAATGCTCCCGACCATAGGATCATCACGAGGATGGTGATTGATCAAGAAGGTTGGTGTACAATCGCTTCTCTTTAGTAGATGAGTCTTGAGTCTACGGTGTGGAGACACCGGAGCGAGAGTACAGGTACTCGTTAGAGAATGAGGGCACTGAGCGTGACCACCTCGAGTAGTCATTAGGAAGTCTACCTTCTCGTCAATGACTGACTCGATGCTGCAGTAGTGTGTCTGGTTCTTTGACCTGAGTGCATCGGCAGTTCACCTTGAGGGTGTTATAGTTTGACTACACCATTACTCGGTCTCCTAGCCATATGGAACCCTGAGGTGTATGTTGGCTATAGCATGTTCATTGTAGGAACTGGATTGCATCAAGATGGAATCTATCTACCTCGGTGGTAGAGGAGCAGCCCTATGATGATCATGAGAATCAAGTCCAGAAGCCCATGGCCATGGCAGAGTGAAATAATAGAAAGAGTTTCTATTTAGGTTTTCACATTCGGACTTGAATCGAATGATTACATCATATGACAGAAACTAGGGTTTGACGAGTTCACCTTAACCCTAATCTGATCGGGGCTCAAGATAGAAGAACTTAATCACACAGGTAGCTGCACCAAGAGGTTCGCATTCAGCTCTGATGGGTTGCCACCATATACTGCTAGGTGTCACTGGTGGATTTTGGGAGCAATTAGAATGATTTAGATGATCGATCATTCTAGCTGTTCGAATCAGAAGAGTTCTGATCCATCGAAAGGAGTTTCGATGATGTCGATGATAGAGATCATGACATATCCCATTACCATACAGAACTGAACCTAACTGGGTCACACAAACAAGGGTTTGAATCTGGTGATCATCAATTGAACTGATCTAGTTCAATTGATCTGAATGAGATTCAATTAGGTTCAAGAAAATCGTGCTAGGCACTCGATTGAACCTAACGTTCTTCTTTTACTATCATAAATAAGTTGTCCTGACTGAGCCAAAGGAGTTTGTGCTCAATCAGAGGCCTTCACTATGGTCTGACTGGAGTTGTCCAAGTCAGAAAAGGGTTGTCTTATTTTGTAAGACAATACCTGCCATTTTTGGTCACCTGCCATTTCTTCGTTCCTTTGACTTTGGTCAAAAGTCTGACCTTTGACTGGTCAAATGTTGACCATTGACACTTTGACTTTCTGTCCACATGTCACGCACCTATTGGAGAGCTGGTGGGGGCTTGTCCCCCTGCCAGAACCTGGCAAGGAGGAGGGCGCACGCCAAGGGTGGCGTGTGCCCAAGTTGGAGGCGCCCAGGAGTCCCTGTTGGATAGGGACTCCATCTCCTTTTTGGATTCCAATTAGAGTTCTCCTAAGAACCAACTTTGACTGGTCTTAGGTGCCATCTAAGGAGGAATCCAAGGGACTCTATTCCCACCAATCAGATTTAGATCTGATTTCACAAAGGGTTGTGATTGGTTGGGAAGAAGAGGAGTTGGATCATGCATAGTCTATAAATAAGACCCTGCGCCCAACTCAAAAAGCAATGCAATTCCCACATGCCCCAAGGCTGCCTCTCCTCTCCTCCTCCATGCCAAGTCCATCTTCTCCCTCTCCTCTCCATGCCCAAAGTAGTTTGGGATCTTAGTTGGTGCAATCTAGATCAAGAGAAAGGCGATCAGAAAGCTAGAAGGCTGCGCTGCTGCAAAGGACAACTGCTGATCTTCAAAAGAGTATTTTGAAGATCCTCCAAATCAGATTCCAGATCTAATTTTTGGAGATGTGATAGAGAAGAAGAGGATCTCCAGATCCAACCTGAGTGGATATCGGTAGAGGCCAGGCACTTGCGTGGCTAGATCCAGAACCTTCCGCTGCTTACAGGATCATCAATGGGTAATAGGATTACCCTACATCAAGGTAAATTAAATCTGATTTAATTTATCTATATTTTATTTTAATTTTAAAAATAATAAAAATTAGATCTGAAATATTCAAGATCTGATTGGATCAAAGAAAATTTTTTTTGAAATATATCTCTTGATCTGATCAGATCTGAACGAACCTGATCTAAAAAATCAGGATTTTCCTTCAACTGGTATCAGAGCCAAGGTTCTAAAGTGTTTAGATCTAATTTTAAATTTATTTTAAATAAAAAATAAGTGATTTTAGATGTCACATGAGATGTGATCAGATCTAAAATCAGAAAAATTAAAATTAAATGATTTGGATCTAAGATTAGAAAATATGCATGACTAGTTCTAAAATAGAATAGTTCTATAGAATAGTCTTGCATGTTTACAATTTAATTTGATTAAATCATATATTTTAGATCTATTTATTTACTATTTTTTGATATTATAATTATTATAATAACATCTAAAAAATAGCAAATAAAAATTATTTAATTTTAAATATCATATGAGATATGATTGATGCATGTCTAGACTAGTTGTAGAATAGTTCTACATAAGTTGTCTAGATTAGAATTTATTTTGATTAAGATCAATTTAAATCTAATTTTTTTAGATTATTATGAGATAATTTAGATCTAAAAACATGCATGATTTCGATACATGAGATGTATGCAAAATATGCCATGATTAGATCTAATTTGTATATGAGATATATGATATAGATCTAAAACTGTTTTGTAGTATTACATGTTCCTGATTAAGGCGTTCCTCTTGGCCGTCCGGTCATAAGAACGAAGAAGGGTTTAAAAGGCCCTCTCCTTCCCATTCCGATGGGGTGTTCTTATGACGTGTAGGGGTGCTGCATGTTCGTCCTTAATCAGAAATCCAAAACTTACTTTCTGCAAAACCCTAGATCCTGAAACCCTAGGATTTATTGTGCATATTTTGTTTATGAACCCTACTTAATTAAAAATTAAGATTATAATATTAATTAGGTCTAAAATTGAGAATTTCAGATCTAAGACATATTCATAATACTGGGTTCGGGCTTGGGTAGCTCAATTAGGTCTAATTGATTCAAGAGTTGGTTAGATGGGGCATGCCCTAGAAGCCAGAATTGGCTGACACTTGTAATACACTTCTAGGGGCAAAATTTATAATTTTGACTAAAATCAATAAAATGGGTTATTTTCTATCACATATGTGTATTTAGTGTCTGTGATACATCCTTTGAGTTAATGGTAATGATAATTCATATTTTCAAGAGTTGAAAATTTAAGACATGAATAATCATTATTAACTCATAAAATGCTCCCGACCATAGGATCATCACGAGGATGGTGATTGATCCGGAAGGTTGGTGTACAATCGCTTCTCTTTAGTAGATGAGTCTTGAGTCTACGGTGTGGAGACACCGGAGCGAGAGTACAGGTACTCGTTAGAGAACGAGGGCACTGAGCGTGACCACCTCGAGTAGTCATTAGGGAAGTCTACCTTCTCGTCAATGACTGACTCGATGCTGCAGTAGTGTGTCTGGTTCTTTGACCTGAGATGCATCGGCAGTTCACCTTGAGGGTGTTATAGTTTGACTACACCATTACTCGGTCTCCTAGCCATATGGAACCCTGAGGTGTATGTTGGCTATATAGCATGTTCATTGTAGGAACTGGATTGCATCAAGATGGAATCTATCTACCTCGGTGGTAGAGGAGCAGCCCTATGATGATCATGAGAATCAAGTCCAGAAGCCCATGGCCATGGCAGAGTGAAATAATAGAAAGAGTTTCTATTTAGATTTTCACATTGGACTTGAATCGAATGATTACATCATATGACAGAGACTAGGGTTTGACGAGTTCACCTTAACCCTAATCTGATCGGGGCTCAAGATAGAAGAACTTAATCACACAGGTAGCTGCACCAAGAGGTTCGCATTCAGCTCTGATGGGTTGCCACCATATACTGCTAGGTGTCACTGGTGGATTTTGGGAGCAATTAGAATGATTTAGATGATCGATCATTCTAGCTGTTCGAATCAGAAGAGTTCTGATCCATCGAAAGGAGTTTCGATGATGTCGATGATAGAGATCATGACATATCCCATTACCATACAGAACTGAACCTAACTGGGTCACACAAACAAGGGTTTGAATCTGGTGATCATCAATTGAACTGATCTAGTTCAATTGATCTGAATGAGATTCAATTAGGTTCAAGGAAAATCGTGCTAGGCACTCGATTGAACCTAACGTTCTTCTTTTACTATCATAAATAAGTTGTCCTGACTGAGCCAAAGGAGTTTGTGCTCAATCAGAGGCCTTCATATGGTCTGACTGGAGGTTGTCCAAGTCAGAAAAAGGTTGTCTTATTTTGTAAGACATTACCTGCCATTTTTGGTCACCTGCCATTTCTTGTTCTTTGACTTTGGTCAAAAGTCTACCTTTGACTGGTCAAATGTTGACCATTGACACTTTGACTTTTGACCACATGTCATGCACCTATTGGAGAGCTGGTGGGGGCCTTGTCCCCCTGCCAGAACCTGGCAAGGAGGAGGGCGCACGCCAAGGGTGGCGTGAGCCCAAGTTGGAGGCGCCTAGGAGTCCTTGTTGGACAAGGACTCCATCTCCTTTTTGGATTCCAATTAGAGTTCTCCTAAGAATCCAACTTTGACTGGTCTTAGGCACCCTCTAAGGAGGAATCCAGGGGACTCTATTCCCACCAATCAGATTTAGATCTGATTTCACAAAGGGTTGTGATTGGTTGGGAAGAAGAGGAGTTGGATCACAGCTTAGTCTATAAATAAGACCCTGCGCCCAACTCAAAGATTTGTGAAAAATTCCCACGCCCCAAGGCTGCCTCTCTCCCTCCTCCATGCCAAAGCCATCTTCTCCCTCTCCTCTCCACGTCCAAAAGGAGTTTTGGATTCTTGGTTGGTGCGATTCAGATCAAGAGAAAGGCGATCAAAAGCAAGAAGGCTGCGCTGCTGCAAAGGACGACTGCTGATCTTCAAAAAGAGTTTTGAAGATCCTCCAGATCAGATCCAGATCTAATTTTTGGAGACATGTGATAGAGAAGAAGAGGATCTCCAGATCCAAGCCCGAGTGGATACCGGTAGAGGCCAGGCGCTTGCGTGGCTAGATCCAGAACCTTCCGCTGCAATCAGGATCATCAACAGGGTAATAGGATTACCCAAATCAAGGTAAATTAAATTTGATTTAATTTATCTTATTTTATTTTATTTATTAAAATAATAAGAATTAGATCTAAAATATTCAAGATCTGATTAGATCAAGAGAAAAATTTTTGAAATATATCTCTTGATCTGATCAGATCTGAACGAACCTGGACCGGAAAATCAGGATTTTCCTTCAACTGGTATCAGAGCCATGGTTCTAAAAGTATTTAGATCTAATTTTAAATTTATTTTAATTAAAAAATAAAGTGATTTTCAGATGTCACATGAGATGTGATCAGATCTGAAATCAAAAAAAATTAAAATTAAATGATTTGGATCTAAGATTAGAAAATATGCATGACTAGTTCTAAAATAGAATAGTTCTATAGAATAGTCTTGCATGTTTTGATTTAATTTGATTAAATCATATTTTAGATCTATTTATTTACTATTTTTTGATATTATAAGTGTTATAATAACATCTAAAAAATAGCAAATAAAAATTATTTAATTTTAAATATCATATGAGATATGATTGATGCATGTCTAGACTAGTTGTAGAATAGTTCTACATAATTGTATCTAGATTAGAATTTATTTTGATTAGATCAATTTAAATCTAATTTTTTAGATTATTATGAGATAATTTAGATCTGAAAATATGCATGATTTGATACATGAGATGTATGCAAAATATGCCATGATTAGATCTAATTTGTATATGAGATATATGATATAGATCTAAAACTGTTTTGTAGTATTACATGTTCCTGATTAAGGCGTTCCTCTTGGCCGTCCGGTCATAAGAACGAAGAAGGGTTTAAAGGCCCTCTCTTCCCATTCGATGGGGTGTTCTTATGATGTGTAGGGGTGCTGCGTGTTCGTCCTTAATCAGAAACCCAAAACTTACTTTCTGCAAAACCCTAGATCCTGAAACCCTAGGATTTATTGTGCATATTTTGTTTATGAACCCTACTTAATTAAGAATTAAGTTTATGGAATATTAATTAGGTCTAAAATTGAGAATTTTCAGATCTAAGACATATTCATAATACTGGGTTCGGGCTTGGGTAGCTCAATTAGGTCTAAGCGGTTGATCAAACCGAATCAAGAGTTGGTTAGATGGGATCAACAATGCTTAAATTGACCAGCCTAATAGGATTAAGTCTGGGTCAAGATCGAGTCACGATCAAGCAAGACCTAATTAGGCTCAGAGGTTAGAGTCTGGATTGTAGGCTAACCCAATTGGTTTCTGACTCAACAATTTGGTGTCTAAGGTAAGTTTGGCACATACGACCGACTGGTTTTTAATTGGAAGCTACTCGACCTGAATGCGTTCTTGTACGAGTTAATGGCATATTCCTTCCATCCATCGGTCTCACTTACCTGGCCATATCTGTTGACACAGTTCTTCTGAGGTGGTCAATAATCCGAGCTAACCCATGCCACTAGGTTAGTCATAATTGTTATGACTAATGCCAAGTCTAGTTTAATGAGACCTGAATCAATTCTCCCTAAGAAAAGATTAAGTCTGAGGTCTTCCACCATTGTAGATGTGCGGGCCCTTCCCGGGGTTGATTGTTCTCGGCTGGATACAGTGGCTCAGTTGCACCAGGAAGATGCAACCATGTCTATTAGGCATTGGATGCTATGGGCTGGAGGATGAGTTGGGCTCAATATTTCGGATACGGTGAGAGACTCAATTAGGAACCCAGTCTATGCAAATGGTGGGTCTGACTTAACTAAGGAGTGGATCAATATTTCGGATACGGTGAGATTTATGAATTAGAGACCAAGTTTGGATGCACCATGATTAGAGAGTCAGTTGGTGAGACCGCACCACCCACTAGAAATCATTAATCGAGGAGATTTTTGCATCTCTACAAAGGCAGTGTAGGGATCCGAGAAAATAGTGGGAGCTAATTTGTTTAAAAATAAAATTCCTAAATAAATCGGTCAAGTCATAATAACAGTATCTAACTAGAATCTTTGACTCTCTACAGAAAAATGTCTGCGTCCAACCCATTAGCATGTATCTTAGATACACATAGACTGACCGGACCTAATTATAAAGATTGGCTCAGGAACTATAAAATCATTTTGGGTTCTAAGAAGTTAACCCATGTATTGGACCAGGACCCTCCCACCTTACCAGCCCGTCTATCTGCTGAATAGAGAGCGTCTTTGAAAAAATGGATAGACGAAAATAATAAGACCAGATATTAGATGTTGGGCTCGATGTCTGATGAGCTCCAGCGCCAACATGAAGATATCGGGACTGCTCGCCAAATGTTGGCTCACCTGCAAGAGATGTTTGGTGAACAGAGTCGCACAGCCAAGTATAAAGTCACGAAATGACTTTTTAAGGCTAAGATGCATGATGGGCAGTCAGTCCAAGATCACTGTATGATGATGATCAAGGACTTGGAAGAGCATGAGAAGCTCGGTGTGAAGTTAGACTTGGATCTGCAGAATGATATTATTCTGCAATCCCTGACTGATGCATATGGGCAATTCATCATGAATTACCATATGCATAAACTTTAAAATTCCTTGGCCAAATTAATGAACATGCTGGTCACCGCTGAGCTTTCTATGAAAGGTTCTAAAGGCTCAGTTCTTGCTATGGAACGGACTTCTTCCAAAAGAAAGTCTTCTGGAAAGAAAAAAAAGTCTGCGAAAAAAGCAGAAGGTGGAAGAAGCAAACAAGAAGAAGGCAGAGCCGAAGAAGAAGGCCACTGTCAAAGAAAAGTATTTTCATTGCAACAGCGACGGCCATTGGAAGCGAAATTGCCCTACATACTTAGCCACCCTAAAGAACAAAAAGGAAGGTCCTTCTGGAGGTATGCTCGTTATTGAGTCTAACCTTACGGTTTCTTTTGCATCCAGTTGGGTGCTTGAGTCTGGTTCTAGTGCTCATCTGTGCACTTTCATATAGGGTCTTGAGGATAGCAGGAGGCTGAGGGATGGAGACATGATCCTATGCATCGAAAATGGAGCAAGAGTTGCTGCAGTGGCGATGGGAACATACCCTCTTCAATTACCATCTGGTTTAGACTTAGTTTTGAAAGACTGTTATTATGTGCCTGCAGCTTGCAATAATTTGATTTCTGTTTCATGCTTAGCACTAGAAGGCTATGTGATTACCTTCTTTAAGGACCATTATAACATTCTTTATGAAAGAAATAAAATTGCAAATGGTTTTCTTATTAATGGTCTTTATCAGCTACATATTGATGTATCTGTTCTAACTATCGAGCAAAATATGAATGCCAAACGACCTAGGGATAGTCCAAACGATAGGTATCTATGGCTCCTAAGATTAGGTCATATAGCATAGGATCAACAAATTGGAGAAAAATGGGCTATTGAGTTCATTGACTTCCGAGTCATATCTAACTTGTGAATTTTGTCTTCAAGGCAAAATGACTAAACTTCCTTTTATAGGACATGGGCAAAGGGCCACAGATCTCCTTGCCCTAGTACATACCGATGTGTGCCGCCCATTTGATGTGCTGGTTAGAGGCAATTTTGTCTACTTCATTATCTTTATCGATGATCCGTCTAGGAATGGGTATGTGTATCTTATGAGACACAAGTCTGAAGCTTTTGAAAAGTTCAAAGAATTCAGACATGAAGTAGAAAAGCAAACTGGAATACCCATTAAGGTTCTTTGATCAGATCGAGGAGGTGAATATCTTAGCCGAAAATTTCTAGACTATCTCAAGAAAAATGGCATACTGTATCAATGGACTCCACCAGGAATACCTCAACTCAACGGAGTTTCAGAACGGAGAAATCAGACTCTATTGGATATGGTCCGATCCATGATGAGCATCACAGACCTTCCTGATTTTCTTTGGGGACACTCATTGTTAACTTCAACTTATCTACTGAATAGGGTTCCCTCCAAAACCCTTCCTACCACACCGTATGAGATATGGCATGGTAAGAAACCAAGTCTGAGTCATCTCAGAATTTGGGGTTGTCTGGCTCATGTCAAAAGACAACAAGCGAACAAGTTAGAGTTTAGGTTCTTCAGAGCTCGATTCATAGGATATCCTAAAGAGTCATTAGAATACTGTTTCTACATTCCAGAAGACCACAATGTGATTGTGAGTCGACATGCCATCTTTCTTGAAAAACAGTTTATTCAAGATAGCGGCATTGAAAAGCAGATTAAGCTTAATGAGAAAGTCTCATAAGTACAACGAGCTAAGGACCAATTGGAATCAAATCAGGTTGAGCCAATAAGAACACTACCTCCTCCACCTTATAGATCGAAAAGAGTTTTTCGTCCCCCTAAAAGATACTTAGGTATTATTTCAGAGCAAGTAGAGGAAATGTTCCTCGTAGGTAATGGTGCTCATGGTGATGATCCCAAAACCTACAACGAGGCGATATCAGATATTGACTCTGATTAATAGCTAAAGGCAATACAGTCAGAAATTGACTCGATGCACTCAAACCAAGTCTGGACCTTGGTAGATCCACCAGAAGGTATAGTACCTATTGGATGTAAATGAATCTTCAAGAGAAAGATTGGTGCAGTTAGGAATATGGAGACATTCAAGGCTGAACTAGTGGCAAAAGGTTATAGTCAATGCGAAGGCATTGACTATCAAGATACCTTTTCTCCAGTGGCTATGCTAAAATCCATCCGCACATTGCTTGCTGTTGCAGCCTATTTCGATTATGGAATATGAAAAATGGATGTGAAAATGGCATTCTTAATGGATATCTTGAAGAAGATATTTATATGGAACAGCCGCTAAGTTTCACATTCAGTGATAATGATCATAAGGTTTGCAAGGTGCAAAGGTCCATATATGGATTTAAGCAAGCATCTCGGAGCTGGAACATTCGTTTCAATGATGTGATCAAAATGTTTGGTTTCATCAAAAACGAAGAGGAACCGTGTGTCTTCAAAAAGGTCAATGGGAGCGCTGTTGTCTTCCTCGTATTATACGTGGATGACAATCTCCTTATTGGAAATAATATTCTCATGTTGACGACAATCAAAATATGGTTGTCCAAGGAATTCTCCATGAAAGACCTAGGTGAAGCATCTTTATTCTAGGAATTAAGGTCTACTAGGATAGACCGAATAGGATGCTAGGACTTTCACAGAAGATGTACATAGAGAAAGTACTAAAGAGGTTTAGTATGGAAAACTCTAAGAGGGGATTAATACCCTTTAGACATGGTATTCATCTTTCCAAGAAGATGTGCCCTAGCACACCTGAGGAAATAGAATGCATGAGCAAGATCCCTTATGCTTCTGCAATAGGGAGCCTCATGTATGCCATGCTATGTACACGACCTGATATAGCCCATGCTATGAGTGTCACAAGCAGATATCAGTCAAATCCAGGTAAAGAACACTGAACTTCTGTGAAATGTATCCTTAAGTACTTGAGAAGAACTAAGGATATGATGTTGGTCTTTGGTAATGGAGAACTCTAAGTCTAGGGATACACAGACTCAGATTTCATATCCGATGTCTATGATACATCCTTTGAGTTAATGGTAATGATAATTCATATTTTCAAGAGTTGAAAATTTAAGACATGAATAATCATTATTAACTCATAAAATGCTCCCAACCATAGGATTGTCACGAGGATGGTGATTGATCCGAAAGGTTGGTGTACAATCGCTTTTCTTTAGTAGATGAGTCTTGAGTCTATGGTGTGGAGACACCGAAGCGAGAGTATAGGTACTCATGAGAGAACGAGGGCACAGAGAGTGACCACCTCGAGTAGACATTAGGATTCCGTTATTGTACTTATTGCTTAAAGCCATACTGTGTGTTCGGCCTCTACAACTTGTCCACATGAAGTCGCCACTCTGATCGGAGGTTTGTCGAATGAAGATCCACTCGAAATGCTAGCTTCTCGTGGATCCCTCCTGATGGTCAATCTATAAAATTATCTTCGGATAGCTTGGACACTCTAAGAGACGAAGATTAGAAGGAGGATTAAGGAAAAAGTCCAACTCTTGGATCTCCCTAAAAGAAGAAAAGAAACAGTCTTGAAAAAGACCATTAAGAGAAGACCCATCTTCTCTTTAGGGCATCAACTTTTGATGTCTTAAACAGATCTTTAAACCTATACAAGAGGAGACTTTCTCTCTGATTTTTTTCATAAAAAAAATCTCATAAAAAAGTGGAGAAGAAAGATACTCAAAGAATACTTAAGAGAAGACTTTTTTCTCTTCTTCTTCTCTCATTTGGACATGATCAAATCATGTTCAAAATAAATCTTAAATCCCCAACAACTTGGGGCATCCATCCTCCACGCTCCTCATCTCTTCCTCTCTAATTTTTCAATGGTAAATAAACTTCTCAAAATATGTTAAAGGAAAAACTCAGAAGGAATCCTAGAAAAGACAATCTTTTCTTCCTTTCTTCTCATCAGGACATGAACCTTTCAAGTCATAATGAGACCACCATGCCCTAAACTAAGGAGCGCCAATCTCCCATGCCCCTCTCCCTCTCCTTTTTTTATTTTTCTATGGAATAATACTAGGTTTTTCGTGCCAACATCCAATTAAAAAGAAGGCACCACAAAAATCGGAAAGACTAGGTCAAATCCCTATCTTCTAGGGATTAAAACAAGGAGTTTGGGGGCGTCCAACTCTTGGATGCCTCTCTTATTTTTTTTTGGGCATGGGAATTAGAAAATCAATGCACAAAAAATAGGATAGAAGGGATGAAGAAAAGATTTTGGTGTGGCAAATATTGGTGCATGAGAGGGAGGAAGAAGTTTGGGTTCTTGGGATTCTTTCAAGGAAATATCAAATTTTACCAATGTCCAAATTTTGACCAAGTCAAATTTTATTCTAAATCCACTAGATATGGGGCATGGAGAACCTTTCTTAGGCATGGGAGAATTCATGTAAACATCTAGAATAAAATAAAACATGGGGTGTGGGCTTTCTTAGGTGGCGCAATGAAGAAAAGAGGAGTCCTACTCTAACTAGGACTCTCTTATATAAACTAGGTCAAACCAAATAAAATCCTATTCTAATTAGATTTGAGTCAACCTAATTAAAAGACAATCTTAATCTAATTATGAGCTTAATTAAATCAAATTAAATCATACTTAAGTCTAGTTTAATTTCTAATTAAATTTAAAATTTGGTGCACTCAAGTCCTAATTGAATGAGGACTTGTTCTCCCTTGCAACGGGCCTATCCAATAAACCAATTGAACTTAATCCAATTAAGTCCAAACTGATTTTAATTAAATCTAATTTAATTAAACTTGATCTCAACCTGATTGCTCAATCAGATTGAGCCAATTAGTAGTCCAATTGTCAATCGATCCTCCTACAATATTTCCACTTGATTGATCATCAATCGCGTTGATGATTCAATCACTGAACGATTCTCAATCGTCAATCAACCATCCGATCAAGTAACAAGCTTTTATGTGTATAACCCCATAGATTTGAACCTAAGCCAGTAGTGTAGGAATCAATTCCTGTACCAATTGAAATGATCATCTAGCAATGATACTCGAAGTCTGGATAGGTCGAATGTATGCAAAGCAACATTCTTAGAACCCTAGCCTATGGTGATCATATAATTCATTCCTTTGATCAATAATGCTCAAGATGACATCAAGTTAGCTATCACCACTCATACAAGTCATCCATATTATGTTTCAATTTTTTTCAAATCTCATGACTCCTCACAAGGATTATCCAAGCCTGAATTTTGCTAAATTAAAATACAGCGAGACATTCGCTTTTTGAAATTAATCAAGAGTGGTTAATTCCATCTTGACTCACACATTGACTCTACAAGTACTTGACTATATGCAGAAATCTTTCGATCCTATATTAAAAATATACAATGAGTTGCTTGCAAGTCACCATAGTGATTTTAGGTCGGAGGGGCACTTATATCCATTGGCCTTAGCCAGCTATTCCTGATAGTAAGTAGAGTACTACATTGATCATGTTCAGTGCAGATATAGTCCTACATCTCACCTGCATGCCATACCAGTATCTCCACACTATTTGGTTATGAGGACAACCAATACATATGACATACAGCGATCTATACTCGATAAGTTATCATCCATATTAATAACTTATTATTTGGTCGTGAACAAATTTAAGAATCATCTGATAAATCCTCCTTTATCGATTGAATGCGGTTCTAAAGACTTCATCATAACTTAGGAGTTTGTTTAAAAAAGATAGAACTTTTATGATGAATAAGCCAAATAATTATTATTATTTAATAATTTATATACTAATTTCAATCATCTATAACTTAAATGATTGGCTTTAGGACACATTTCCTAACAACTTCCACTTAGACTAAAGCCAGTCAGAATTGTATCAAATACCTATGTTCCACTTGAGTTCGTAGAACTCCTTAGTTTTGAGGCTTAAACAAATGGGTCGATCAAGTTCTCCTTTTTCATCGATCTTCTAAAGGTCGATGTCATCCTAATCTAAAATCAAAGGTGATAGTGATGTAGCATATGCTGGTCTTGTGGTATACCTTCGATTCTTTAGCCTGAGCTATAGCTCTAGTATTACATTAGGATTGGTCCATTGATGGAGGGTGCCTCTCCTAGCTTACTAATGAACTTATGCCATCACACAGCCTACATGGCAGCATCAGATGCCATGATGTACTTTGCATCACTATCAGAATAGGCTACAATATTCTACTTGGAACCTTTTCAGTAGGTTGCTCCTCCAATTATCTGGCTACAATATTCCACAAGTTTTATTTATGTCAGTTTCTTCATATATGAATTACTAGATCTTAGTATCTCTCAAATACTTAAGGATTGCCTATGCAATCTTCCAATAGTTCTCACTTGAATCAAACTGGTATCTACTCACTATCTCTAGTGAGTATACCAAGTCTGGTATTGTATATAAAGAAATAAGATGATAGCTAAACCTTTATTTTTTATAATGCTGGAATGTCATTCCCGACTAAGAGAATGTCATTCACAAACAATACAAGGATTAACACTATAGAACCTTTTTCCCACTTACAAATGAGGGTTCCTCTTTGTTCATAACAAAGACATACGTTCAAAACATATGTTGCAACTTTGAGATGATAGCCAAATGGGCTTTATAGTCTCTATTTTCCCATATGCACTACTCTAATCCTTTTTGAAAATCCATTCACATCTATTGGAATCTCTTTAGGTGAATCAACTAGTGTCTATACACTATTGATTTTCATAAACTCCAATTTGGATTTGATGGCTCCAAGCCACTTCTCAGAGTCACACCTCTGTATGGCATTCATATAGGTGATCGGATCCTTATTGTTCTCATCAAGCTAAACATGATTGCCATGTCGAACCAAGATACTGAAGTATCTATCCAGCTGATGTGGTACTCTACCAGATTTCCTTAAAGGTGCCTCTTTAATGGGCTCCAAATTTGATCTAATCAAATCCGATTCTATAGATTTACTAGATTGTATTGGTTCTTTCTATCGGTCGAACTTTCTCAAGCTTAACTTAATAGGCATCAGTTACTTCTCTAAGGAACTTTCTTTCCAAAAAGAATGCCCTACTGCTAAGAACAACTTTTGTTCTTCAGCATGGTAGAAGTTATAACCCCTAATACCTATTAGACCATAATCCAAGTTTATCTGTGTGTAAACTTTTGATGCAGGCCTGTCAACCATAAGCCTAAAGGTGAGAAAGTCTAGGTCTACGCCCGATCCATATCTCATGTGGAGTCTTTACAATCGATTTACTTGGTATAAATTTTCAGAATAAAACACGTAGTCTCAAGAGCTTAACCCTGAAACATGCGGTCTAGTAAACCTCATCGTGGATTGAACCATGTCTAACAAAGTTTGATTTTTCCTTTTTGATATACTGTGTTCCGAAAGGAGTCCACTGAGAGAAAATCCTACTCTCTCTTGGATATGTCAAAACTCACTGGATAAGTATTCACCTCCTCGATCTGATCAAAAAGTTCTAATATCTTTTTTAATTTATTTTTTTATTTTATTATAAAATTATTTAAATATTTTAAATGATTCAGTCTAGATGTACCCATACCTAGATAAGTCATCTACAATCATAATGAAATATTAATATCCTTCTCTAGCACTTGTGTTTATAAGTCCACATACATCACTATGTGTGAGACTAAGAACTCTTTTTCATCTTTTTCCAATAAAAAATGATTTTGTCATGTTAGCAAGAAGACAAGACTCACAGGTCAGCAATAATTCACCATCACTGATGTTGACATTTTTCTCTAAAGCTAACCTATTTATCTTATTTTCATTAATATGACTAAGCCTAAATGTCAAATGTAGGCATCCATGATATTACCTAACTTGAGAGTTTATTAGATATGTATATTACACTTAATAGGCTGTGTAAATATTATATGCCATTTCTTTATTCTTCATGTATTATTGAAATATTATTCATAATAATATCATAATAATTTTTTTTTATGGATAAATGATGATCATCTTTGGCCAAAAGGCCAACAAAGATCACATTCATCATAAACAATGCACAACAATGATAATCACTAAAAATGACAACTTTTGAAAACAAGCTCGACAAGACTGGAATAGAATCTCCAACCCTAATGTTTAAAAATTTCTCACCATTTTTAAATTTTATACTTATCTGAAGTCCTTGCAACAAATTGCATAGGACTACCGATATCCCATATGCAGATAGTAGAATCATACATAGAGAAATGACAAGGTGGTATCATATAACATTCTTGATCAGTAACTCCTTATGCTTTTCTCTTGTTCAGCCTATCAAGGTCAAGGAAAGCAAGTGTCACGGCTACTCGAATCGGGGCTGGATTGGATGCGGGTCAAGGTGCAAACCAGATCGGGTCATTGGACGGGTTCGAGGTCTGACTACACTCTCTTGAGATTTGGACAACTTGGAGACCAAATCTGAGCCTTAGAATTATCTGGGGAAATGTGTACAAGATCTAAAAAAAGTACTCAAGAGACTGGGGCCAGGGGCACATATCTCAAGATGTATGTTGGTCAGCAAAGAAGCTAGTACAATGAGATATAAATAGAATGCAGTTTACCCATGCGACTTTGTGCGATATTCTGGGATCTCCACAAAAGTCGATTCAAAGTGGGTAAGACTATCTTAAAGGATTTTTCATTCTGAATTCAACGGATTAAGTTTTATTGCAATCTGAGTTCGTTTGGATCACGAACATGGCAGTTTTATCTGACTGCAAAGAGTCCTGTGGAAACGGAGATTCTGAGTTTATCCTTATCTTGCACTTAGAGAGTTGAGTTAGTGATGGACTTGTAACTTGGGGTTGTTCCTATATAAAATGACACTCAAGGGTGGGGTTGGAGATCAGAGAGGGAAAGAAAGAGCCTCTAAGGATCCTCTTGTATCTGTGAGAGATCGAGAGACCAGGAGAGCTTCTATTGTAAACCAGCGAGTGGTTATTTAATAAAAGTTCTCTTCACCTTATTTCTTCTTCTTCATGATATTTTTTGGTGTCGCATTTCACTGTGTTATATTATTATTGGGCGTGGTCTAAGTCAAAGAGACTAGGTTCTCATGATAGGGAGGCTGATTAGTTATCTTCTGCCATGTGAAGAGCTGATCGAGCCACACGTTGTTGGGATTTGCTCTGAGATCCCTTCGTACGTGATAGTTCGTATCAGAACGATATCAAAAACGAAGAAGATGACCTCTACATCAACATCCATTGTGGGAACAGGAGATTCATCATCCTTGACCAGGATCCCAATCCTACCTCAGGAGGAGGCACAACAATGGACGAGCATGTGACGCACTTGAGGCAAGTCTCCTCTACCCTACGGCAACACCAGCTCTTTGTAAAGAAGGAGAAGTGCGTGTTTGCACAACAGAGGGTGTCATTCCTCGGGCACACCATTAGGGATGGAAAGCTCATGATGGATCCCTCCAAGATTTCAGCCATAGCCGAGTAGGAGGTACTTATATGTGTTACACACATGCTCCTTTCTTGGTTTGGCAAATTATTATAGGAGGTTCATCACTGGATATTTGAAGTTATGCACCCCATTGACGGATTTGTTGAAGAAGGGTCGACCATGGCGGTGGTCGGATCAATGCCAGGAGGCATTCGATCGTCTCAAGTAGGCGATCACAGAGGAGCCGATCCTCATGCTATCGGACTTCTCGGTTCCTTTCAAAGTTCATACTGATGCATCAGATTTTGCCACTGGTGGGGTGCTCATGCAGGAAAGACACCTAGTGGCCTATGAGAGTCGAAAGTTGAACAACACCGAGTGTAGGTATATGGTTCATAAGAAGGAGATGGCATTAGTTGTGCATTGCCTTAGAACCTGGCACCATTACCTCCTCGGATCCAAGTTTGTGGTGTGCACGGACAACGTGGCCTCAAGCTACTTCCAAACCCAGCCAAAGCTCACCCCAAAGCAAGCGAGATGGCAGCAATTTCTTGCTGAATTCAATTTTCACATCGAATATATAAGCCAGGCCGAACCAATTCAGAACCAATTCAGTTCCTGACGGCTTAAGTAGAAAGGTGCAATTGGCTGTGGTTTCTTCCACTTTCGGAACAGCAAGTGACTTAATGCAGAGGGTCAAGACCGAGTTGGAGAAGAATGGGCCACATCCATGGGTGAACTCATCAACGATGGCAAGGCACACTGTTTCTGGACCGAAGGTGGGCTGATTTTGACATGGGGATGGCATGTCTATGTGCCTTCAAGCAAAGGGATAAGGCATGAGGTGCTGCAAGAGCATCATGACTCTATGTGGACAGGACATCAGGGGGTGCATCAGACCCAAGCTATCATAGAACATAGCTACTATTGGCCAAATATGCAAGATGATATCGAGGGGTATGTTCGCACTTGTCTAGTATGCCAACAAGACAAGGTTGAATATCACTGGCCTATAGGATTGTTGGAGCCATTGCCTATACCAGAGCGTCCATTGGAGAGCATCTCCAAGGACTTCGTCATCGGGTTACCTCCAGTGGAAGGGTATAGCTCCATCATGGTAGTGGTGGATCGCTTCTCAAAGTATGGAGTTTTCATTCCAGCACCTACTACTTGCCATGTGGAGGATGTGGCGCGGTTGTTCTTCATATATGTGGTGAAAATATTCGGGGATACCATGGAGCATTATTTCTGATCACAATGCTCGCTTCATGGGAAGATTCTTATTTTGGATACTCGAAATGGAGCTGAAGATGTCCACAGCTTTCCACCCTCAGACTGATGGCGAAACAGAACGAACAAATGCATTACTAAAGATGTATCTGAGGCACTATGTGAATGCCAACCAACAGGATTGGGTTCAACTCTTGGACCAAGCTCAATTTAGTTACAACTTGCAGCGATCGGAGTCAATCGGTAAATCACCATTTGAGCTGGGCAGCAACCAAACACTTCAGGAAGTATCACAGTGGACCATGTGGGACGTAGTAGCCCAACCACCTAGGTTCATGAGGGATCTGAAGGAGGATACAAATTTGATTCAGGTCTCCTTGTTGAAGGTGATCAAACAGATGAAGTGGGCTGAAATAAAGCAGTGTGCAGCTGAGTTTCAGATTGGTGATTGGGTATTGGCGAAACTCTACCATCACATGAGATTGAAGTCGGGCTACCACAAAGAACTCGTGAGGAGGTATGAAGGCCCCTTCATCATCACCCATCGAATTGGAGAGACAGCATATCGGTTGTCACTACCTTCTAAGCTGAAAGTGCATCCGGTGTTCCATGTATCTCTATTGAAGCCATTCAAAGTGGACACAACTGTCCCTTCTCGGGCTCAAAGCGGGAGAGCTCCAGTGGCCGTACGAGTTCATTACACCAAGAAGGTTTCTGAAATCAAGGCGGATAGGAAAAAGGGTAGTCGGGTGCAATACTTAGTCCGATGGAGAGGACTAGCAGACTCAGAAGCAAGTTGGGAGTATGGTGATGAACTATGGCCGTTCGAAGACATCATCAATAAGTACCGCCTAGCCTTGTCGAGGCGACTTCGGCTTAGGTGGGGGAGGGTGTCATGGCTCCTCGAATCAGGGCTGGACTAGCTAGACGGGTTCGAGATTTGACTACACTCTCTTGAGATTTGGGCAACTTGGAGATCAAATCTGAGCCCTAGAAGTATCTGGAGAAATGTGTACAAGATCTACAAGGAGTACTCAGGAGAATGGGGCTGGGGGCACATGTCTAGAGATGTATGTTGGTCAGCAAAGAAGCTAGTGCAATGAGGCATAACAGAATGCAGTTTAGCCATGCAACTTTGTGCAATATTTTGGAAACTCCAAAGAAGTCGGTTCAAAGTGGGTAACACGTTATCTTAATGTATTTTTCGTTCTGAATCCAATGGATCAAGTTCATTGCAATTCGAGTTCGTTTGAGTTATGAACTTGGTAGTTTTATCTGACTGCACAATCCTGCGAGAACTAGGACTCTGAGTTTATCCTTATCTTGTACTTAGAGAGTTGAGTTCGTGAGGGACTTGAAACTTAGGGTTGTTCCCATATAAAAGGACACTCAAGGGTGGGGTTGGAGATCAGAGAGGGAAAGAAGGAGATCATCTAAGGATCCTCTTGTATCTGTCAGAGATCGAGAGACCAAGAGAGCTTCTATTGTAAACCAGTAAGTGGTTATTTAATAAAAGTTCTCTTCCCCTTATTTCTTCTTCTTCTTCATGGTGTTTTCTGGTGTCGCATTCCGCTGTGTTCTATTATTGTTGGGCGTGGCCTAAGTCATAGAGACTAGGTTCCATGCTAGGGAGGCTGATTGATTTTCTTCTACCATGTGAAGAGCTGACCGAGCCGCATGTTGTTGGGATTTGCTCTAAGATCCCTTCGTACGTGATACAAGATATTCATGACAATACTTCTTCCTATGACCATGCTTCGTAAAAGCACTCTACCTGATTGGGGTTAGTCTTAGACCTTTTATTTTCACCAGACTTAGAAGCTCAAACCCATTCGTACTGCTGAACCAAATTCAACTTTTGATACTAATTATCGAAGTTTGGTCCCATAAGTCAATCACTATCTAATAATGAATGGAGCAATTAGGATTTAGCCTTAACCTAAAGAAAAGAGAACAATGACCTAATATTTTAAGCTTAGAGACTTGGACTTTAGTCTAAAAGTTCTCCTACTATTTTGTATGAATTGGTAGCTTCTACCTCCAATTCAAGGAATTACTTTAATTCTCTAGTAGGTACTAGAATCCACATAGACTACACACAAGCCCAACTTTGGCCGGTCAATCCATGTGCATCTATGGATAGGTTCTTTAACCAATTATTTCTCTAAACAACTTCTAGTAATTTAATTTTATCCTAAAACTCTAATCAGTAGGCTTTGGCCTCCACTGTAAGGATCCGGTTAGGTCCAACCATTAAAATGACCATACTTGGTGCATCTAACCAATGAATGATTAAGCCCAACTTTGGTTAGTCAATCTAACCACCATTAGAGAGGTATGTCCAAGTCATCATATTATGAATGATAATTCCATTAGTCAATAAGCACCAGGCCTTTTGGCCTCCAATGATTATTGAGTTAATAGACCCATGATCATCCAACTTAATGGGAGGCTATGACTCAATTATTTCCATAACTTTATCATTTTAAAGATCTAATAATTTTAAAGAATTTAAATTACTAGTGATTTAAAGATAGAAAAGACATGGACCAATTTGCTCCCACTGACTTCATCAAGTCAAATCCTCCCACTGATTTCATAAGTCATTGATGAGGACTAGGATTAATTACGGTCCATGGGTACCTAAATCAGTCTTACTGAATAAAATCAATCTCATTGACCTTGAAGGCGACTGAGCTCTTGAAAGCTATCAAAGATAGCTCCATCAAGGTTCAAACTCGGAACCCAATTGTAAACCCACCATCATCCATGCAAAGGCTGACTTCGAAGCTAAGTCAGTCTGACCTTCAGTTCCAATAACAGTCAACATAGATGAAACACCATCAAACTTGGAAGTCTTCGACCTTCTATCCGAACTATAGCAAATAAGATCCAACCACTAGCAAGTCATGACAAATGATAGCCCACTCTCCATAACAAATTTCAAGTGATCTGAACAGTCTTCTGACATTCTGTTATGGCTATCATTGTCATTCTGTTACAGGCTCTATTTATATAAGGGACCCTCCAGATATATTGCTTTCTCTCTAGGCTCTTAACCTCTTTTCTCTACTCCAATTTTCCTAAGTACTCCATTATTGTTGGCTAGGAAGCTAACTTGATCGTCGAAGGATCCTGTCAGAGCCACCAACCTTCTATCTGGACTTCATTTTGTAGGTCACATCAGTGAAATCATCTTCATCACCTCCAGCATACTCTGGCATTCCATAGTTTTCTACACCAATAGAATTGGCACTAGGAGGGATTTCTGGGCCCTTGTTCAAAAAGGAGTACTCAATTGAGAGTGGTCCTCTTCTTCTTCCTTTCTTCTTTCCTTTCTTTTCCACTAATCTTTGTTTTGCTCTAGCGAAATGCCGCCCAGGAAAGTTTCTTCTCAGCGATCCATCACCTCTACTACTAGATCCAACCCAAAATCAGTAGATTTGCTTGCTCCGATCCCATCGCCCGCACCTTAACCTCCTCCACCAGCAGTAGTGGTGGACATGGAGTAGTTCAACTTGCTAATACAATAGGATAATGGCCTCATAGAAGCAGTGCAGGTTATGCAGCAAACTTTGGCACCAGCAGCATCAGAAACACCATCACCGAAGCATCGAAATCCAGCACCAGGAAGGCCCACCAGGGCAAGTCAGCTAGTAAACCTGAAAAAGGAAAAATAAAGAGTAGAGAGCTCCTATTCTGAGCATGATTCTACATCTAAAAGGTCTTTGCTTCCATTCAGCTAGCCACACTTTGAGATTAATGATCGAGATAATATTCTCGATCAGAAGCTCCAAGAAATGAACCGATGGATTGAAAAGCTCTGCCACGCTACCTCCATCCATAATAATGATATTTACACCGACCCTCCATTCTCCATCTAGATCATGCAAGAGCCCATCCTGCCGAACTTCAAACTTTCTCAGTTTGAGAGTTACAACAAGACCTCGGACCCAATCGACCACTAAAAAAGCCTTCTGAAAGATGATGCTGCTCCATGGCACGCCAGACACCATCTTGTACCAGACTTTTCCATCCACCTTAAAGGAAGTAGCAAGGAATTGATACTCAAGCTTCAAATCAGGTACCATCTACTCCTTCGACCAACTAAGCCACCAATTCATGGTTTATTTTGTTGGCAGCCAGCATGAAGGGGAGTACATCCGAGCTTATGTGAGCTACTTCAACACTGCTACTCTAGAGGTTCGCAACTTGGACCAATCTATTATTATGGCTGCATTGAAGTGTGGTCTTCTGAAGAATGACCTCCTCTTCTCTTTGGAGAAGAAGTACCTTCAAAACTTTACTAGCTCAGGTTGAAGGCTATGTCCGAGTTGAGGAAGCTTTCAAGCTCTAGGATGATAAGGCCACCAGAGAGGGACAAGCGGGAGAACCTAGTAAGCCCACGCTAGAAGAGAAGTGGAGTGAAGCTGGACCGCATTCTAGGACTCCTCCTGAATGCAAACGGGCCCGAACTCTATCTCAAGCTCGTCGACTAAGAAGCTTGTACTAGAGGGTGTGGCGAAGCTCCCCTTTTAGAAGATTCTATAACTACTCTATCCTAAATGCCCTGGAGATCCAAGTGCTGATTGAAATTCAGAAGTAACTCTTGAGGTCGAAAAAAATGCAATCTCATCCAAGCAAGCAAAATCCGAACAAGTATTGCTTGTACCATCACGATCATGGTCACGATACTGAAGAATATCTAGCTCCAGAATGAAATTGAGCTGATCAGGTGAGGCTGACTGGACTGATTCCTATGACGTCGGCTAGAAAGGAGGGAAGATCGCCCAAGAGCCTTGCTCAGCTAGAGCCACCTTGAAGGGATGAACCGTAAGAAGATCGGCCCCTAATTAGGATCATTAATACTATCGCTGGAAGACACTAATGGGGGGAGGCCAATATAGGGTCAGCGAAGAAGTAGATGACTGAGGAATCCATCACTTTCATTGAAGAAGATGCATAGGGAGTCCAATTTTTGCATAATGATGTGGTTATAGTCACTTTAAGTATTGTCAATTATGATGTGTGCCTTGTTTTGATTGATAACGGAAGCTCTGCTAATATTTTGTTTTATAATATTTTTTCTAAAATGTCTATACCTGATAACTATATGGGCCAATAAGTTCTTCATTAGTGGGGTTCATCGATGATGCTGTACTAGTCAAAGAAATAATTACTTTACCAGTTGTGGCAGGTCGGAACCCAAAGCAGTCCAAAGCTCAGGTTGATTTCCTGGTGGTAAAGGCTCCCTTTGCCTACAATGCGATTCTCGATCGACCTAGGTTGAATGCACTCTAAGCTGTGGTATCAATCTACTATTTGAAGATAAAGTTTTCGATAGAATATGGAGTCGAAGAGGTCGGGAGAGATCAAGTCTTGGCACGTCATTGCTACATAATTGCTCTATAAGAAGGAAGGCAACCAAAACTCTACCCCATGGATGGACTTGATGCCCATGATGATCTAGACTGAAGAACGAGGGGAACCAATTGATGATCTTATTGCAATTCCTTTGAATGATGGAAATGAGAACCATATTGTTCAAATTGGCTCCAATTTACAAGAAGTTACAAGGTAGCTCAAAACTTTCTTGCAGGAGAATGTTGATGTCTTTGATTGGGTTTCTATGGATATACTTGGGATTGATGCAGGGATGATGGAATATCGCCTGGTTGTGAATCATAAGCATCAACCTATGAAGCAAAAGAAGCATAGCTTTGCACCTGAGCGACAGAAGACCATCATGGATGAGGTAGACAAGCACCTTAAGCTCGAGTTTATCCTAAAGGTATGTTACCCAGACTAGATTGCAAATATAGTCCTTGCCAAGAAAGCAAATGGCAAATAGGGGATATGCATAGACTTCAATGATCTAAACAAAGACCACCAAAAGAACAACTACCCTCTGCACAAAATTGATCAACTAGTGGATGGCACCTCAGGCCATGAGCTCCTTAATTTCATGGATGCTTTCTTCGACTATAACCAAATCTAGAAGGCACCAGAATATGAGGAGAAAATTGCTTTTATTACTGATCATGGTCTTTATTATTATAGGGTTATGCCCTATAAACTCAAAATGCAACCTACCAGCATCTAGTAAACAAGATCTTCAAGAAACAGATCAGTGGCAATATGGAAGTCTATGTGGATGATATCCTTATCAAAAGCTGATCTTTGATAAATCATATTGCTGACCTGAAAGAGACATTCAACACACTTCGTAAGTATAAAATGAAGCTGAACCAACTAAATGTGCTTTTGGAGTAACTTCAAAAAAGTTTTTGGGATTCATGGTGTTAAGGCACGGCATTGAGGCAAATCTAGAGAAGATTAGGGCCATCCAAGAGATGACTATTTCCAAGACAATAAAAGAAGTTCAGTGCTTGATGGGAAAGATCACGGCCGATCTTTGATAAATCATATTGCTGACCTGAAAGAGACATTCAACACACTCCGTAAGTATAAAATGAAGCTGAACCAACTAATTGTGCTTTTGGAGTAACTTCAAAAAAGTTTTTGGGATTCATGGTGTTAAGGCACGGCATTGAGGCAAATCCAGAGAAGATTAGGGCCATCCAGGAGATGACTATTTCCAAGACAATAAAAGAAGTTCAGTGCTTGACGGGGAAGATCATGGCTTTAAATTGCTTCATTTCAAGATCGGCGGAGCATTGCATGCCCTTCTTTCGAGTACTCAAATAACCAAAGAACTTTTTGCTGGATCCTAGAGTGTTAGTAGGCCTTTGAGGAATTAAAAAACTACCTCAACTTAACTTCTTTCCTTGCCAAACTTGAACCTAGCGAAGAGTTGTTCTTATACTCGGCAATATCTGCTGTAGCCATTGGAACTATCCTGATCAGAGAGAAGGCAAAAGTTCAAAAAGTTGAGTCCTGAGGGATGCAAAAATAAGGTATACTAAATTAAAAAAACTAACCAATGCTTTATTGATTGCAACAAGAAAACTCTGACCTTATTTCTAAAGGCATACAATAATAATCCTCATCGACCAACCAATAAACTATTCTTCACCGGCCAGAGACTTTGGGGAGACTAACAAAATGGATTATTGAACTCACTAAATTTGATATTAAGTTTCAATCTCGGCTATCAACTAAAGCTCAAATACTCATCAATTTTGTAGTGGAATGTAACATCCCAAAACCGACCGAACCTGAACAACAAAATGTCCGCACTTCTAATTTGCAATCGGGCTCCCTTGAAGAGAAAACAAACCTCCCTAAAAATTTTTGGGCTTTGTATGTTGATGGTTCATCTAATACATTAGGAGCATGCACAGGCTTGATTCCTATTAACCTAGGAGTTATTATATAGAATATGCACTGCACTTTGAGTTTCCTAGAATAAATAATAGAGTAGAATATGAAGGTCTAATAGCAGGATTAAGAATAGCCAAAGAGTTGGGGATAGTAATGGAAAAAATGTAGGGTATCATGCTTGAATTTTAAAATATTTTTGAAATAAATCACAGCAAAATATGTAAATTAAACTATTTAATCTACAAAAGTATGTAATCTAATTACTAAACCCTACATTTAGAATCTATAATATGTCATAATGCATTCTTAAATCTGAAAATAAATATTTTGGTATTGATCAAGTCAATACCCTAGATCTAGGACAGTTCTAGATCTAAATCCTAGAACGCATCTAGGTGAGAGAAGAGATAAAATCTCTAACCTTCGCACGGCTCGAGAACTCTGTGGTTAACTTTTATTGTTGTCTTTGGAGTCGCACATGCGTCCGACCTCTATAGGTAACCCACACAAGGCTATAATATAATTTGGAGGTTTGTCGAATGAAGATCCGCTTGAAGTGCTAGCTTCTCGTGGATCCCTCCTGATGGTTAATCTACAAAATATTCTTCAGATCTTTTAAATTCTCCAAGAGATGAAGAATAAGAGAAGGTATAAGGGAGAAATCAAATCCTTGAATCTCTCAAAAATTAGAAAATAAAGACAAGAAAAAGAATACCCTAAGAAAAGACAGATCTCTTTTAGGACATCAACGATTGATGTCCCAAAAAGATCTCTATGTTAGGACAAGAGGAGACCTTCTCCTCTAGGTTTTTCCTATGTTTCTAGATCTAACATTATCTAATTTTTCTTATAAAAAAATTTCATAAATAAATAGAGAAGAAGGGATCTCAAAGAAACCCTAAGAGAAGGCCTTTCTTCTCTTCTTCTTTTCTCATCAGGACATGATCAGATCATGTCCAAAAAGAATATCATTCCCCAACAACTTGGAGCACTCATCCCCACGCCCTATTCCTTTCGCTCCCTTAGATTCTTATCATATAAAAATACATAAAAGAATAAGAGGAAAATACTTAAAAGAAAAAACCAAGGGAAGACAATCTTTTCTTACCTTTGTCCCTTCAAGATATCAGCATTTGATGTCCAAAAGGAAAAGCCTTCTCCAAGATAATTGGTGCCTCAATCTCCCACACCTCCAAGCCTCTTTCTTCAAATTTTTGACATGGAATTCTCCTAGGTTTTGATGCTCAAAACAATTAGAAGGAGGCATCCCATGACAACCCTCCTTTGACTAGGTCAAAACCTAGTTTTTAGGAGGATTCTAAGGAATCCTATGGGGCGTCCAACTCTTGGACACCCTCCCACAAAATCAGGCATGAGACCTTCTCATTCCACATACAAAATAAAGGAAAAGAAATGGTGACAAAATAAAAGGGGCGTGGGTTAATATGGCATGGAGATTATTCCATAGAGAGAAGGGAAGAGTTTTAAAGTCTTAAAACTCTATCTTCTCATTCTATGTTTGACCAACTCAAACAAATTTCCAAATATTGTTGGGGTGTGGAATCCATCAAATTTGCATGAGGAAACTCATGCAAAAATAAAGAATTAATGGCATGGGTTTTATTCTTGTAGGCACAAGGAAAGTGAGAGAGTCCCAGTTGGTCAAAATAATTTTGAATCCAATTAAAATAGGATTAGTGCAAATCTAATTATGGGTGATCCTAGTCCAACTAGGAATCCAATTAAGTCAGGTTTAAATTATATTTAAATCTGATTTAAAATCCCAAGTTAATTTGGAATTAGGTGCATTCAAGTCCTAGTCCAACAAGGACTTATTCTTCCTTGCAATTGGCTTATCCAATAAACCAATTGGACTTAACCCAATTAAGTCTAAACCAATTCTAATTGAATCTAATTCAATTAGACTTGATCTCAGCCTGATTGCTCTATCAAATTCAGTCAATTGGCAATCCAATTGCTAATCGATCCTCCTACCACACTTGCATTAGGACAAACATCAATCACATTGATGATTTGATCTTAGAACGATTCTCAATCATCGATTAACCATCTAATCAGGTTACAACCTCTTATGTGTGTAACTACATAGATTCGAATATAAGTTGGTAGCACAGGAACTAATTTTTGTACCACTCAGAATGACCATTTGGCAATGGTACTTGATGTCAGGATAGTCTGCAACATCCTTAGAACCCTGGCATATGGTTACCATATAATTTATCCCTTTAACCAATAATATTCAAGATGACTTCAAGTATGCTATCAACATTCATACAAGTCATCTTTATTGTGTCTCAAAATTTTGCAAATCTCGTGACTCCTCACGAGGATTACCCAAGCCTAGGTTTTGCTAAATTGAAACACAATGAGTCATTCTCTTTCTAAAGTTAATCAGGAGTAGTCAATCCCATCTTGACTCATACACTGACTTTACAAGTACTTGACTGTAGCTAAAAACCTTTCAAACCTATATTAAAAATATAGGTAGTCCGGCACTAAAATATAGTAAGTTGCTTGCAAGTCATCATGGTGATCTCAGGTCGGAGGGACACTTACCCATTGGCCTTGGCTAGCTACTTTTGATAGTAGAGTGCTACATTGGTCACATTCAGTGCAGATGTACTCCTACATCTCACCTAAATGCCATACCAGTGTCTCCACGTCGCTTGGTTAGGAGGACAACCAATGCATATGACATACGGTGACCTACACTCGATTAGTTATCATCCTTATTAATAACTTATTATTTAGCCATGAATAGTTTAAGAATCATCCAATAAATCCTTCTTTATTAATTGATTGTGGTTCTAAGGACTTCATCATAATTTAGGAGTTCATTTAAAAAGGATAGAACTTCTATGATGAATCAGCCAAATAACTATTATTGTTTGATAATTTATATATAGGTTCCAATTATCTACAACTTAGATGATTGGCTTTAGGACATATTTTTCAATAACTCACACTTGGAATAAAGCCAATCAGAATAATATCAAATATCCTATGTTCCACTTGAGTTCATAGATCTCCTTAGTTTTGAGACCTTAGCAAATATGTCAGTCAAGTTCTTCTTTTCCATCAATCTTCTAAAGGTCGACGTCACCTTGATCAAAGGTGTTAGCAATATAGTATATGCTGGTCCTTTGGTTCTTTAGCCTGAGTTATGGCTTCAGTGCTATGATAGGATTGGACCATCGGTGGAGGGTGCCACTCCCAACCTGCTAATGAGCCTCAGCAACTATATAGCTTACATGGTAGCAACATATGCTATGATGTACTCTACATCACTAACTAAATGGGCTTCAATATTCTACATGGAATCTTTCCAGCAGATTGCTCGCACAATTAGCGTATGACCCGACACTCTCTTGCTATTATCTTGATCTGACTAAAAATTGAAATCAAAACATCCATAAGTTTTAAGTCACACATAAGAGGTTTCTATCTGATCGGATGGTTGATCAATGTTTATAAATCATTTTAGGATCAAATAGTCAATATGATTGATGTTTGATCTAGTACAAGTGTTACAGGAGGATTACTTTACAATTGGACTGCCAATTGGCTCAATTTGATTGAGCAATAGGACTGAGATCAAATCTAATTGAATAAGATTCAATTTAGTTTAGTTTGGACTTGATTAGATCAAGTCTAATTGGTTTATGAGATAAGCTAATTACAAAGGAGATCAATTTTCTATTCAATTAGGACTTATGTGCACTTAATTTCTAGTTAGCTTATGATTTAAATCAGGTTTAAATATGATTTAATTAGATTTAAATAGGCTCCTAGTTGAACTAGGTTCATCCTTAATTAGGTTGCACTAATCCTAATTTAATTGCACTTGAAATTTAGTTTGACCAAAAAAAACTAGAGAGCCTAGTTGGATTGGGACTCTCTCTCTTCCTTTGCGCCAAACACCCCACTTCCCACGCCCCACGCCCCTTCTTCTTATTTTTTTGCATGAGTTTTCTCATGCCCAAGAAACCCCACACATGCCCCATATCCTTTTGATTGGAAATTAATTTGGACTAGGTCAAACAAGGTAAGTAGTTTTGACCTAGGACTCTATTTAATGGAGTTTTGATATATTCCCAAACTCTGTCCATTGTAGGTGCCTAATATAATCAGATTTGATCTAATTTTTTGCCCTAGAAAAGAAGGGATTATGCATGAGGTTTTGGTATCCCACACTAAGGAAAATTAGGAGGTGCCCAACAGTTGGGCAACCCCTATAATTTCCCCCTTTGACCTTTCCTATTCTAGGTTTTTGACCTAGACTGGGACTCTTGATCTCTCTATTTAAGGGGAGTCTTGGTATGAAATTTTAAGAGTGAATTCACCATGGGATAAGGTCATTGGGTGTGGGTTATTGGGCACACATGTCTTGTGGGTCTTGGGCCTTTCTTTAGGACAACATGTTAGTGTGTCTTGAAAAGTAAGAAAAGAAGAAGGGGTTCTTCTCTAGGGTTCTTGATCTCCCTCTTTCATATTATTTTGAGAGATAAGAGAGGAAGAGAATCGCTCTAAAGTCCTCCTCAAGTTCTTTATCCCTTAGAAGGTGGTCTAAGAGATCTGAAGAAGAAGAATCAAGATCAACTATCAAGAGGGATCCACAAGGTGCTAGCATGCCGCACAGATCTTCAATCATCAAACATCCGGTCAGCATAGGAGCCTCATGTGGACAACCTATAGAGGCTGGATATCTAGTGTAGCTCTAAGCAACAACCTCAATCCTAAAAATTAGTAGCAAAATTTTCGACCCGCGATCAGGTATAGAGATCTGATCTCTATAAGATACTACATTAGATCTAGATCGGTATTGATATGATCGATATCTTTGTGTTATTTATTTTTTCAGATTTACTACATACTTTATATCATGTCATAAGATCCTAGAAATAGGTGTTTTCACATGCATTAATAGATTAATTTGATTAATCTAAGTCTTTTGCTACATAATTTTTGAAAAAGTTTCAAAATCTATGCATCAAACCCTACAAGTTTTACCATCAAAGCTTCACTATAGGAAATAAATATATACAAGAGGAGATTACCCACTCTCAACATCATATACAATTCTCTTAACAAGAAGCTATCCTTACAAAGCTCTCTCTTGAAGACCCTTTGAAATGATCACGGTCCGCTACCTAGCTCTCTGCCTGGAGCTCCCTACTTTCACTATCTGCTAGCACCCTTTGGACTATCGTTTCAACTCTCTACTGACCCACATAGTTATCAGGAAACCATCTACCTCGGCCACTATGACTCTTCTGTGACCTCTAAAAACCCACGGCCTAACAAGCCTTTAAATAGCCTAAAATCCAGTCTCAATTTGAGTGGAAGAAGCCTTTGAGTGCATCCGCTAAGCCCTCATCCAACCGATCGCACCTATGAGCAACAATGACCACTAGATTGCACAAGCAGTTTATAGAAAACCCCAAAGACCATGTGAAATCGGATGGAAAATGCCTCCGATCCATGGTGGATCATGAGAAACCAAGGGAAAATGCCCGACAGTCCTTGCCTCACACGTGACACATGCCCATGTGCCTGCTGGGCCGCACTCGCTGGCCTAGGCTCACGTGAGTAGGGCTGAACAGCACTAGGCCGCGCGGTTGCATGCTCGTTGGCCTAGGTCGTGCACTCACGACCAGCCCACGCCATGCACCTGGCGGTCCGTCAGCTTGCATCAGCCTGTGGGCCCTCACTAGCAGCCTATGGGCTGTACCACTTGCTCCTAGCATTCTCTTGTATGTATCTCCTCCATCTAGACTCCGTTTAGGTTGTTCTTAGCCTTGTTGGACTCCGTGCATCATCCTGGACCTTGTTGTTGGCTTATTATGGAAGAATTTGATGCATGTTCCTCAATAATCTCTACCTTGACTCGATATTCAGTCTCCAACTATTTGAGAGCTCGTCTTGTGCCCACATGCCTAGGCATAATCACTTGGTGTCTCTTGGATGGGCAAACATGAGAGTTGAGTCAGGCCACTCGATTCCACCTTCGTCAATGGCTGTGATCCTTCAAACTTGAGTTCTGCTTGAAGTAGTCTCCTAGGTTAATAGAAATTTTACTCAACAACATCACATGTTGTCCTCTTGAGTCTCCCATCTCATGCCTGATCTACTTGCTCTTAGAGCTCCACCCTGCACTGAACTTCACATCATGAGATAGTATCCTCCATACTTTATTCCTCTAATCATCCCCTACTACCATGCATGATCTTTAGGATTCCTCTGTTAGCTTTCCATCTAAAGCCAGTTGAATCTAGTCAGCTCAATGAGATTAGATTTTTTTTAAAGCTAGGGATGTATCGAATCTCACTCAACTTCTTCACTATTCATCATGGAGTTTCATGTTGACCATCCCGCTGCCCTTGATCTCATAGCTTGATCTGTTCAATAGGAACATAGTGCCCTCGTTGGTATTCAGAAAGTCAAACAGCTCCTCTCTATAATATACATGATAAGGACAAGTAGAATCCATAATCCACTAGGAGGAAGAAAAAATACCTCATCAATTACTAGAAGGACATCATTACTATCTTCTATATTGCTATTGGCCATTGGCACAGTAGCCCGCATTCGATCTTTGAGTTATGGGCAATCTCTAATATGATGCCCCAACTTGTCACACTGGTAGCACCTAATCTTGCTTTGGTCCCTCATTCTAGACCTAGACCATCCACCTCATGATCTTCTACCGCTTCATCTTCTATTACCTGCTCCTTCAAAAACTGCCAAAGTGGAGCTGCCGCCATCTGAGCTCTAAGCTGGGTTCTTCCTCTTGAGAACCTCAGACTGGAGAATCACTATAGTAACCTCATCCATCTTGATGGTACCCCTTTTCTAGTAGAAGAGTTGCCACCAAGAACTCATACAAATGAAGAAGCGATGCTAGCAGGACCAATGCCCTAGTCTTCTCCTCAACTTTCTTATCAATGCTAAGAAGGTTGGTGAGGATATTCCAGAAGTTGGATCGATGCTCCTACACACTCTGATCTTCATCCATCCGCAGCTAGTAGAACTATCTCCAAAAGAATAGTACGTTGGTGAGCAATTTTGTCATGTACAACTCCTCAAGTTTCAACCATATCTTCATCGAAAAAGTCTTGCCATGTACATGGATCATCACATCATCTACTAGGTACAAGCAGATTATACTCACCAGAGAGCCATTTCTAATCCTTCATGGTAGTAGGCATCTTCTCATACATGAGAGCATCGATTAACCTGTGTTGGATGAGCATGTCCTTCACCCTTGCTTGCCACAAGGAGAAATTATTTTTTTTCATTAAATCAGCTGATCTTCATCATGATTGAGCTTATCTTCTTCTTCATATTCTTCAATCTCGATCACCACTACCATAACCTATGCTCTGGAACCACCAAGCTCTAATATCAATTATTGGGGATCTCATACCAGAATATTGTAGTAGGAAAAAAAAAGAAATAAAATAAAAGATAATCAACTACGTAGATCAGCCTAAAGGCTCACATCCATATGGCATGCAAAGCTTCACTATGAAAAAGAAATAAATACAAGAGAAGATTATCCACTCTCAATATTCGTATACAATCCTCTCAACTGAAAGCTACCCTTACAAAGCTATCTCATGGAGACTCTCTAAAACGACCGCAATCCGCTGCCTAGCTTTCAGCCTAAAACTTCCTACTGCTGTCTATTGGCACCTCTAGACCATCATTTTAGCTCTCTACCAACCCACATAGCCACCAGGAAACCCTATGCACTCGGCCACCATGGCTCTTCTGTGTCCTCCAGAAACCCACGGCCTAACAGGCCTTTAAATAGCCTGAAATTTGGTCCCAATTTGAGTGGAAGAAGCCTTTGATCATGTCCACTAAGCCCTCATCCATCCGATCACGTCCACGAGCAACCATGGCAGCTTGATCGTGCAAATGGTTCGTAGAAAACACCAAAAACCATGAGAAATATGGTGGAAAATGCCTGTGGACAATAGTGGACCATGAGAAACTAAGAAAAAAATGCCCGACAGTCCATGCCTCACATATGGACTGCATGAGGCTTGATGCGTAGTGATTATAGTTGAATTTTTTAGTGATTTACTTAAGCAGTGGACGTAGGTGCTGAGTTTGATGTCGAACCACTATAAAACTATTGTATTTACGATTGTGTACTATTTCCTTTACAATTCTTATTCATTGCATATCTTATAATTGTTAGATGTGTGTTCCAGAAGCTAGATTGGCTGACACTTATAACACACTTCTAAAGACAATTTTATATCTCCAGCTCTAGTGAGCTTTGATGTCAGCATCATTTTCTGCACCAATAAGATTGGCACTAGAAGAAGGATCGCTGAGCTCTTATTCTTAAAGAAGTACCCAGTCGAGTTTATCCTTTTCCTCCCTTTTACTTTGTTTCCTTTTGATCTCTTCTTGTTCCAACAAGATGCCACCCAAGAAAGCTTCAACCTAGCAATCCACCACCTCTGCTGCCAGATCTCACCCAGATCGGCCTACTCTGACCTCATCGTCGACACTTTAACCTCCACCAGTAGCTATGGTGGAGCTGGAGCAATTTAACCTGCTAGTGTAGTAGGTTAAGGGTCTTACTGAAGTGGTGTAGGCCATGTAGCAGCCCCCAGTACCAATGCAGCAAGAAAGACCCCCATCAGAATGCCAAGATCCGATGCAAGGAAGACCCACCTAGACAAGTTGGGCTGTGACTCCAAGAAAGAAGAAGCAGAGAGAGCAGAGAGTCCTTATTCTGATCATGATTCCACCCCTAGGGAATCACTACCTTGCTCTAGCTAGTTATACTTTTAGATCCATGATCAAGATGATACTCTCGATTAGAAGCTCCAAAAAATAAATCGATGGATCGAGGAACTCCGTCACATTGTTCCCGCTTGCCACGACAACATCTGCATTGACCCTCTATTCTCTGCCTGTATCATGGAACCCATCCCGCCGAACTTCAAACTTTCCTAGTTCAAGAGTTATAACAGGACAATCGATCCAATTGACCACCTCAAAGCTTTCATAACTATGATGCTGCTCCATGGCATGCCTGATGCCATTTTGTGGTGAGCTTTCCCCTCTACTTTGAAAGGAATAGTAAGAAATTGATACTCGAACCTCAAATCGAGTACCATCTTTTTTTTCGACCAGCTGAGCCATCAATTTGTGACTCATTTCATTAGTAGCTAGTGCCAAAGATGAGGTTTGGACTCCCTTACCAATATCAAGCATAAGGAAGGAGAGTCCATCTAGGCTTACGTAAGCCATTTTAATCTGCTACTTTAGAGGTCTGAAATTTAGATCAATCTATTATCATGGCTGTACTGAAGAGTGGTCTCCAGAAGCTTCCTAGAGAAAAAGTACCCTCGGAACATTGTTGACATGCTGGCTCGAGCTGAAGGCTATGCTCGAGCAGAGGAGGTCTTCAAATTGAAAGATGAAGAGGCCATAGTAGAGCAGCAGGCAGGTGAATCTAGTAAGCCTACTATTATTGAGAAGCTGAATGAAGCTCGGCCATGCTTTAGAACCCCTCCTAAGTGCAAACAAGCCCAAACTCCACCTCGTGCTCGTCAACCAAGAAGCCCAGATCGGAGGGTGCGGTGGAACTTTCCTCTAAAAAAATTTACAACTATACCCCCCTGAATGCTCCGAAGATCCATATGCTGATTTCAAGGAGTAATTATCGAGGCTGAAAAAGATACGATCACATCCAGCCAAGTGCAACCTCAACAAGTACTACCTTTATCATCGTGGCCATGATCACAGTATTGAAGAATGCATTCCGCAACAAGATGTAATTGAGGAGCTCATCAGATGAGGTCGACTAGATCACTTTTTGAGATGTCAACCAAAAAGGAGGGAGGATCGGCCAAGAGCCCTACCATGGCCTAAACAATCTTGGAGGGATAAGCCATAGGGAGATCGGCCCCCACTTGAAATCATCAACATTATCGCTAGGGGACATCGATAGGGAGAATCTAGCAGATCAGTAGGGCCAGTAAAGAGGTAGAGGACTGAGGAGCCCATCACTTTTACTGAAGAAAATGCACGGGAGGTCTAATTTTTGCACAATGATATGGTTGTAATAACTTTAAATATCATTGATTATGATGTACGCCGCATTTTGATTGATAATGGAAGCTCTGCTGATGTTTTGTTTTAGATGCGTTCTCTAAAATGTCTATACCTAACAATCGAATGGGACCAATGAGTTCTCTATTAGTGGGGTTCACTGATGCTGTGCTGGTAGAAGGAATAATTATCTTGCCTATTGTAGCAGGTCGGTACCCAAAGCAATCTAAGGCCTAAGTTGATTTACTAGTGGTAAAGACACCTTTCTATCTACAACGCAATTCTTGGCCAACCTAGCTTGAATGTACTTTGGGCAGTAGTTTCAACTTACTATTTGAAGATAAAGTTTTCGATAGAATATGCGGTTGGAGAAGTCAGAAAAGATCAGACTTTGGCACAACACTGCTACACCATTGCTCTGCAAGGAGGAAATCAAGTAGAGCCCTATCCGGTAGATGGACTTGATGCCCGTGATGACTTGATTGAAGAGCGGAGGGAACCTATTGATGACCTTGTCATGATTTCACTAAATGATGAAAATGAAGATCATACTGTTCAAATTGGCTCCAACTTGAGAGGAGAAGTTAGAAAATAGCTCGTCACCTTCTTGCAGAGGAATGCTAACATTTTTGCTTGGGTATCTACAGATATACCCAGAATCGACATTGAAGTGATGGAACATCGCCTGGGCGTAGATCTTAAATATCAACCAGTAAAATAAAAGAAGTGTAGCTTTGCACTGGAGCGGTAGAAGGCCATCGTAGATGAAGTAGACAAGCTCCTCAAAGCCCAGTTCATCCAGAAGGTATCCTACCCTGACTGGATTGCAAACATAGTTCTTATCAAGAAGGTGAATGGCAAGTGCAGAATGTGAATAGACTTCATAGATCTGAGCAAGGCTTGTCCAAAAAATAGCTACTCTCTATCCAGAATTGATCGACTGGTGGATGTGATCTCAGGCAACGAGCTTCTCACTTTTATGGATACCTTTTTTGGCTACAATCAAATCAGATGGCACCAAAAGATGAGGAGAAAACTGCTTTTATTGCTGATGGTGGTCTTTATTGTTATAGAGTTATGCCCTTCTTAAAATATAGGTGCAACATATCAGCACTTGGTAGATAAGATCTTCAAGGAGTGGATCAGCCATGATATAAAAATCTACTTAGATGACATGCTTCTTAAGAGCCGATCTTCATCAAATCGTATTGTCGATCTAGAAGAAACCTTCAGCATCCTTTGAATGTACAAGATCAAGCTAAATCCAACCAAATGTACATTTGGAGTAACTTCGAAAAAGTTCTGGAATTCATGGTGTCAAGACATGGCATCGAAGTGAATCCTGAGAAGATTAGAACCATCCAAGAAATAACTATGCCAAAAATAATATAAGAGATTCAACGCCTGACAGGAAAAGTTGTAGCTCGAATCGCTTCATCTTAAGGTCAGCTGAATGTTGCATGCCCTTCTTTCAGGCACTTAAGCAACCAAGGAACTTCTACTAGACTCCTGATTGTCAACAAGCCTTTGAAAAATTAAAGAACTATCTAAGCTCACCCCCTCTTCTTGCCAAGCTCGAACCTAGTGAAGAATTATTTTTGTATCTAGTCGTATCTCTTGTTGCTATTGGAGCTATCCTAATCAAGAAAGAGGCAAAAATTCAAAAGTCGATCTATTATATAAGTTGAGTTCTATAGGATGTAGAAATAAGGTATATGAAATTGAAAAAGCTAACCTATGCTCTATTGCTTGCAGCTAAGAACCTCTGACCTTATTTTCAGGGGCATATGGTCACACTTCTCACTGATCAACCCATCAAAGCTATCCTTCATTGATAGGATACCTCTAGGAGAATAGCAAAATGGGCAATTGAGCTAATCAAGTCCGACATCAATTTTCAACCTCGGCCATCAATTAAGCCTCAGATATTGGCCGACTTCATAGTAGAATGCACCATTCCAGATCTGGCCAAACCTAAACAGCAAGAAGTTTGTGCTCCCAGTTTGCAGCCAAACTCTCCCAAAGATAGAGCAAATCTCCTTGAGGACTTTTAGGCTTTATATATTGATGGTTCATCCAATGCCTCTAGAGCAGGCGCAGGCTTGATTCTAATCAATCTAGAAGGAATTATTATCGAATATGCACTACGCTTTGAATTCCTAGCAATAAGTAATGGGATAGAATATGAAGCTCAGATGCAAAATTGAGAATAGCTAAAGAATTAGAAGCAGACAGTATAAAGTCTATAATGATTCTTAATTGGTAGTAGGGCAAGTCAATGGTACTTATGAAGCCCGAAAGGAAAGTATGAAAAAGTACTTGGAAAAGATGAAGAGCTTGATCTCAGCCTTTAGTAGGTTCAACATCAATAGATCCCCTGAGTAGAAAATATTAGGACCGACCTTCTCTCAAAATTAGCTACCCTGGCTCCAAGTGAATTGCCGAAAGAAGTCTTCTTTGAGGTTCTATAGTATCCAAGTTTGGAGTAATCTCAAACAATAATGCAGGTTGACCATGAGCCCAACTAGGTTGACCCTCTAATTCTATACCTCAAAGATGAAATTCTCCCCAAACATCCTAAAGAAGCTTGAAAATTGAGAAACCAGGCCTCCCGCGATGTTCTATATGAGAATAAGTTGTACAAAAGGTCGTACTCCTTGCCACTCCTCAAATATCTCCGACCTTCTGAAGCTGATTATGCACTGAAGGAGGAACATGAAGAAATATGAGAAAATCATCTTGAAGCTAGATTTCTATCTTACAAACTGCTTTGGTAGGGATATTATTGGCCGACTATGCATTAGGATGCCATAGAGTATATGAGAAAATGTGATCGATGCTAGAGGAATGCCAACATTCAAAGACAACCAGCCTCATAACTCACACCTCTAAGCACACCATGGCCATTTGCATAGTGGGAAACGGATATACTCAAGTCCTTTCCCATGGTATCTGGGCAACAAAATTTTTTTTTGATGGTAGTGGACTACTTTACAAAATATGTCGGGGCCGAACCTCTAGCAAAGATTACTAGAGCTAAAGTGTAGGACTTCATCTGAAATAGGTTCGAACTATGTCAGACTATCATTACTAATAATGGATGCCAGTTTGTAGGAACAAAGTTCATCAAGTTCTATAAAGATCTGAATATCTCCCATCACTTTATATCAGTAGCTTACCCACAGACAAATGGCGAGGTCGAGGTAACTAATAGGATTCTGTTGCAAGGAATAAAAGCAAGACTTAAAAGAGCAAAAGAAACATGGGTGGATGAATTTTTTCACATGCCCTAGGCCGATAGAACCACCTAAAGGTTGCCAACTAGAGAGACTCCATTTGCTTTAGCTTTTGGGACTGAGGTAGTTATCCCAGTCGAACTGAAACTACCTTCAGCATGAGTTGAAGCCTTTGATGAATAGAATAATTCAAAGGATCTCAGAGCAAATCTTGATCTATTAGAAGAAAATGAGAAAAGGCTCAAATTTGGATAGCAGCTTATAAACATAAGATGGCTTGCTACTATAATTCTAGAGTCAGAAGCAAAATTTTCAAAGTAGAAGATTTGGTACTATGGCGGGTAGATATCTCACAGCCACAAAATCAAGGAACATTTGCCCTATTAGGAAGTCCCATATGAGGTCGTGGAAATTGTCCAACCAGGAGCTTATTATCTAAAGGATCTCGGAGGGACTATACTCCTACAATCCTGGAACTCGAAAAGCTTATGAATGTACCATCAATAACTCCATTTTTAATAAATTTTTTTTACTTTAACATCATTGTCTTTATTGCAAAACTATGTAATAATGACAGAAAATTATTCAGCCAAACTTTATTTTTAAACAAAGTAGAAGGCCTCTGTTTCTTAAATAGGAGGTTAACCTCATCTTAACAAGGATGAAGGCCTCCGATCTTAAACATGAAGTTAACTTTATCTTAATGAGGGTGAAGACCTTCGATTCTTAAACAGGAGGTTAACCTCATCTTAATGAGGTTGAAGGCCTTCGGTTCTTAAATAGGAGGTAATGAGGAGAGGCCCTTGCAACAACCCTTTTACGCCTCGACAACTTTATTAGGAATAAGAGGAGGACCTCATCCTAACAAGGATAATAGCCAACCATATCAAGAACAGGTGGAGAACCTCGTCCTGATGTGGATGAAGATTCTTATGAGGGATTGAAGGCCTTCGATTCTTAAATAGGAGGTAATGGGGAGAGGCCCCTGCAATGGCCTTTTTATGCCCTAGCAACCTTATTTGGGATAGGAGGAGAACCTCATCCCAACAAAGGTAATAGCCAACCATGCCAAGAATGGGAGGACCTCATCCTGACATGGATGAAAACCCTCATAGGGGATTGAAGGGCTCTAGTTCTTATATTGGAGGTTAACCACAAGTATGATAATTTCTGATTCCTAGACAAATATATTTGCTCCTAAAGTCCAAGGATTCTTGTTCATAAACATGGGGGACGGATATACAAGAAATTAGGAAAAGGCTACTATATCAAGATAACACTAATATCAGGCATGATAAGAAAACAAAGAAACTAGTAAGCATCAAACTAAGATATAGCTTAGAAGGATAAAGAAATATTGTTTCATTGAAATTAAAAGTTTATTACATAGATCCTCAAGATTGATTAAAAAAAAAAAAAAGAGAAAGAAAGGCCGAAGTCCTACTCGGAGTTAGACTTCGGGTTGTTGGCTCTTGCTAATACGAGGGCACATTTTAAATCATTTATTTTCTCCTCAAGGTCTCACCTTTTGGCCAAGCTCTCACCAAGTAACTTGTTAGCTCTTCAGAGATGGTCTTTCGTTTCTCTCAGTTTCTTCCTCAAAACTACAGGCTCGGCATCAGTATCCTTCATTGCACTCTTGTTGTAAGTCATTTGGATCTTGAGCTATAGGAGTTCAGCCTTACTCTTTTCATAAATTATTGAAAGGTCTCCCATGGTTCTTTTCAAATATGCAATTTCTTCTAGATCTCCTTTCGGGCTGGTCTGAGCTTTATCTGCCAACTATTTTCAGAGTTGAGATATCTCAGCATTAGCTACCTCGAGTTTCTTTTTCAGCTTATCAATCTACCCATACCAGCTGATTCAGTAGGTGTCGTATGTTTTGTCATCACGCAATTGTTGCTTGAGGTCAGAAAATTTTTTCAAACAATCCCATTCATATTCCACCTTACTTTGGGCCCAGGCCGAACCCTTCTCCAACTGGTCGATCTTCTTTCTTGCTTTACGAAGCTCGGCTTCAAGAGACCCTTAGCACTGGCAAGTTTCGTTGCTCATACTAATTCTTCAGTAAGATGGTACTTCTTGGCGGTGTATTTCTTGAAGAATTGCTTGGATGACTGGCAAAGGTGATTGATTTGAATAGCAGCTTCAGTGTAACTCTTCTTTGATTTTTTAAGTTTCTATCTTTCCTAGCTTCCTTTTGAGTTAACGAACTTCCTTTTTTAAATTTTTTATGTGAGCCTTCAAGGGAACACCTTGAGGCAGAGGTTGAGCTTCAATAGGAGATTGCACTTAATATATAAAAACACCATGACAAAGAAGAATAGCAAATGAAAAGATTTTGCTTTCATTAATTAAAATATTTGAATACATAAAAGATAAAAAGAAAAAAGAAAAGGGGTACAGTAGTCAAAGGTCTCAGACCTCTGCAAGAGTAGCGGAGGAGCTTGATGCAGCTTCAGCTGGTGCAGATCCTTCAGCAGCTGCAGGGGCAGATGTGATAGGATCAGCAGCAGCATTTGGAAGTGTAGCTTTGTTCGAAGGAAGTTCTGCCTCATCCTTGAAAGGTTCCCCTGTGAAGAAGTCAAGATTCAATTCTAGAAACTTCTCTGCATCTCTTGATTGGCAAAGGCCATCTTTTTAATGAAGGCCTGCTGAGTGAAGGCCATCTTGATATCCCTCAGCTCTTCTGAAGACTTGAAGGAAGAAATAACCTCTTCCATCGCCCGCCTCTTCCCTTCTGCAAAGTTCATCTCAACCTCGTTCGTTTTTCTTTCCTCTAAGGTCAATGTTGCTCTCAGGTTAGCAGATGCCCACTCCACCTTTTAAGCATCTCCTGTAGACACCCAACTTTAGTCGAGAGGGCTCACCTTGACCGTATATCCTTGGGCCTCCTCTATAGCTTTTAAGGCCTCAACTTTCTCAGCATTGATCATCTCAATATTAGCGATCAATTGGTGGCTGACCTACAAGCAACAAAATTAGTTGTACTATTGAAGAACTCATAATCGAACTTGAAAAATAGGTAAAGAAATTACTACCTCGAGATATGCCTTGAGGGAGTCCTTGACTTGCTGATCAAGGTTGGTACAAGTAATCCTCTTGATTATGTGTGAAAGGACACGTGCATCAACCAAAGCCTTAACAACCCTCCAGTCATAGGACTCCCCTAAATATTTTTGGGATCGGGCCCTTCTGGCTACTATCTTCTTCTTCTTCTTCCTCATTTCCTCTTCAGAGAAAGGAGCTAAAGCAGGGACCTTGGTAGGTGGGCTTAAGGTCATCAGTGGTACCATGGCTTCTAGGGTGAGGACTCCTTCTGCTGGAGCAGTGGAGCTTAAATCCCCGACTTTTGCCCTGGGCTTAAGGTCGTCAGTGGTACCTTGGCTTCTAGGGTGAGGACTCCTGCTGGAGTGGTGGAGCTTGAGTCCCCGACTCCCATTTGGATGGTTCTCCGAGGGCCTTCTTCTTTCTCTTCTAAGCTTGAAGCCTCCTCAACAACATCTCAACTTGTTCAGGAGTTATTTTTGCAATAATAGCGTAGTCGGGGTTACAAGAACAATAAGGAGGACAAAAGAAGATGAATATAAGTACCTTTGGGATTGAGTGGGCTTAAACTGAGGTTGAACAAAATCTAGTTGTCAACAAGTTTGGATAATAAAGGAATCTTATAATCTCTCAGCCTATTGATAGAATCAAGATCCAATCTTTTTAATTCGGGAGCTCGACAGACTGAATCTCTTAAGTGCCCCCAAGGAGGAAGTCCTAATTCTAAGGTTGGATAGGAGATGAAGAAAAATTTTTCCTTCCAATTGTGAATGGAAGAAGGGACGTCCTTCAATAGCCCCTTCATGCCAAACTAGGGGGAGAGATACCACCAATCTTTGGCGGTGGGATAGCATTTGAAGGTAGTTATGGAATAAGAAAATGGTTGGATAAACTACGATTGAGATGCAGAAAGAGAGAAACACTATGATAAATCTAAAGAAGTTCGACACCATAAAGGCTAAGAAAATGTTTAAAAAATGAAAAAATGCTACTACAAAAGGAGGAAGTGGAAGTCTTAATCCAGCATGAAAGGCCTCTAACTACAAGCAAAAAGTGACCTGGGGGAGGGGCACAAGCTTGGCCATTTAGTCCGGAAAGCTCCAGTTCATATTCAGAAGTAATCTCATACTGGATTTTGATCGGGGATAGATCTTCGAAAGACAAAAAATAAGAAATAGTTTCGGGTATAGAGTTCAGATGAGGTACGTCCCTAAGCTCTATTTCTTTCCTAGAATTAGGGTTTTGGGAGGTTGGGCCGGACGGGCTCCTAGAACTAATCGACCAGGAAATGTCAGAAGATATTTGGATCTAACAAAGTTAGAAAATCTCCTAAAGTCAATCTAGAAATAATAGGCAGATGGAATAAATGAGAAGCAAACTACAGATCACTTTTGAAGAAGTTTCTAATGCCAGAAATCAAAAGAATGAACAAAGAAGTGCAAGTAAAGGGTTAGGACACTAACCTAAAGTGGCCGGAGGAGATGAAAATGCAGCTGGAGGGTGAACAGAAATAATTAAGATGACCATAGGAAAGATGGAGTGGAACACTCGGGCTTGAGGAAGATGAAGAATGCAGAAAGAAAGAAAAACTAGACGGAGATAGCAAATCGAGGGAGGAGATGGTGTTTAAATAGTCAGAGAAAATCAGAAGTGATTACAATTCCAATCCCGACCTACCGCATGTTCCAATCATCATGCCCGCGGTCGACATCTGATGAAGTAGTTATGGCACCGTAACTTGAGCTCCACACTGGTGGGAATTTTGAAAATAAACATCTTTTCAAGTCATTCAATATTAAGGAAGCTTTGACGCCAGTTTGAATATGCCAAAAATTTTTCATCGACCAAGAGTGGGAAGCCTGAAAAGGACTTCGACAGTTGAAATCCTCATACTCCCTTCATTCAAACTTCAAACTCAGGAGTAGGGGTATAGGTATTGGGGGTAAAATATATTCCACTGAAGTCCTGTGAATTGACCAACCTTGATGTGGTATTATTTGGAGCAATGATGTTAATATCCAAATTTCAATCATATTACTCTCTAGTCCTAGCCCAATTTAGGAAGTTTGGCCTCCAGATCCTATCTACCAGGGGAACTTCTAGCTCTTTCCCCCCAACGACTGCGAAACTCATCAAAGACATGATGACCTCGATCTGATCAAACTTCAATAATGAAGGAAGTTGTTAACTTCTTTGGTCCTGGTATTAGTAGAACTCCATCGAATATTAAATCCCAGCACCATCCGACTTCATTTATGTCAGACCTTGAGAGCGGCCGAATTCCTTCATGATAGATAGCATATCTCATCAACCTTGTTGCTACGGAATCTGGTCATTGCCGAAGGAGTGCTAGAGTCAAAGAAGATGAGGTCACCGTCGATGACCTGTAAGACAAGTCTCATCCAGAACCTGAGAGATGGCTCTGGCAAGACCCTCCGACGATCAAGTCAGCACTTTCGGCCAACAGAAATGGAGTACTCAGTAGAGAAAGCCGCAGAGTATTGAGAAGAAGGAAAGTGCCTTGAGAAAATGTATCTAGATGGTCCTTTTTATAGATGGAGCCTGTAATAAACTGATAGTGATAGTCGTAACCATCCAGTAGTGGTCCACTCGGGGCCACATGGAGTTTGTTATGAAGGGTAGTGTCTATTGTCATGATGTGCTAGTCCATTGAGATTTAATAGTCAAAGTCTAGACCTCTTAAGTGGTTCATGGATGAGTTGATTCATGCCATGTGTGGCTGAGTTCGTGTGGAGACATTCCTGGATGACTGCGGGAAGTTTGGTTGCTAAAAGAGCCCTGAAGGGATTCAGCCGCCGAAGGAGTTCGGAAGGAGTTCGATCATCAAAGAAGTTCGGAGAAGTTCGACTGCTAGAGGAGTCCGAAAGAAGTTTGACTGTCAGAGGAGTTCGACTGTGATCATGAGTTACACCTGACTGAGCACCAAATCGAACTTCAACGGAAGCAAGGTTCACCCCCAACAATAGTCCCCCTACTTCCAAATTCGAAATTCAAAGTAAAAAGATGACCGCCAAAGTTCATTCTCAAGTCCTCGCCTTGTCAAAATAAGACATTTTGGCATTTGCCACATTGGCACCAAAACTTTTTAAATCTGAAATGAGTTCGAAAAGATGGCCCTTCATTTCTCCTGCCAAAACTTTGCCCTAGGTACGGTGCCATAAAGACTCCGCCTATGGTTGCCTTTCTATCATGATGAGTGGGACATGCTACGCACGCTAACCAGCCAAAGCTGATCCATGATCATTGCCGCCTTGGGTTACTTTTAACTATTTAAGGTCTTCTCCTTTCATCCGAAAGTCATTCCTGCCTGAGTCTTCTTCTTCTTGTAGCCCTCGTCCATCTTCTTCCTAAGGGTCTTCTTAATCTTCTCTCACCTTCTTGAGCTTCGGACATCCTTTCGATTGGTCCTCATCGAATCCATCATCCTTTCGTTCTCCCCAGATAGTTTAGGTTAGTTTCCTAACCCTTCTCTTAGGTTATTCATGCTTATCACTTCTGGCTCCTTGCTTCCCTGATTTTTTGGTGGCAATCTTTGCCCTACATTTTTTCTTATATATATATATATATATATATATATATATATATATATATATATATATATATATATATATATATATATATATATATATATATATATATATATATATATATATATATATATATATATATATGTATGTATGTATGTATGTATTTGAGAATTTTCTTGTGGTTTAATCTCAATCTGAATGTCTTCTAAAACCTCCCACTCCATCGATTCATGGGGCTCATCCGGACTGACCTTCTTTGACCCTGTACCCCTGGCCGAGGTAGAACCCAGGAACATATCCCACTCATCTTTTGCTCCAGACACCATCCCATCCATTCTTAACTCGGACAATCTTTCTCTAATCCGAATCAAATATGGAATCCCTCCAGAATGTGATCTTGAACTTCCTAGCTCCGACGACCGAGTCAGCTCTCCTCCGATTGATCGATTTTGTTTGTTCTTAAAAGCTTTGCACGCCAGGCTTAGACTCCCGTTGCCCCCATTTATAGTTGCCCTCTTCTGAGTTTTAAATATCTCCTTCGCATCTATCGTACCAAACTTCTTTCGATTCATCATAGATTTTTTCTCTCTCTGTCGATTAACAGAAGTCTAGCCGACCATTTTGCTTTTTAGGAACTTCTATACCTTCAAGCGCCATCCTTTTATGAAGGATTGGTGGTACTTTTTCTCCTAGGTCAGCAAGAATGGGTTATTGAAAGGTGCCCCTTCTTCCATTCACAACCGAAAAAAAAAGTTTTTTTTTGTACATTGCCCGACCCTACCATTAGGTCTTCCTCCATGGGGTCATATTAGAGAGTCAGTTTGCCGAGCTCTTAGCTTAGATAGAGCCGATCTTGATTCTTCCTATAAACTTAAGATATATCGAGCTCCTCTTCTTTCCGACCTTCTAAAGGAATAGACCTTGTTCAACCTGGGTCTGAGTCCCCATAATCCCATTGGTACGTCTTTTAATCTTTGAATTCACATGATTTTGCATACATATATTGCTACTGACCGTGCTTCTTTTTCTATTACAGAAATGGACACACAAGCTACCGAGATGCTTACCAAAGGGTTCTACACCAAGAAGAGGAATGGAAAGGCAACAACTAATGGCTTAAAGAGGGCGAAGGTCAGTGTTTCTAGCTCCGAAGTCCCCACCTCCACTGCCACTGCATTCAAGGTCATTTCTGGTGTCGAGACTGCCCTAACTACTGAGGTTAGCACTGCTGGCCTGGGCCCGATGCATTCCATGCCCTTAGGTCCCTCCAGTTGGAATCGGGTTTTGGAGCTTCCTATCAGGGAAGGGATAGGGAAAGGAAGAAAAAAGAAAGCCGTTGCCAAGACATCCTGCAGGCTCGCCTAGAAGGATTGAACGGCGACAACAACGAACGAGGGGAGGATCCCTTCGACAATTCAAAGATCGTCCGAATTATTATCGATAGGTTTGTCATGCCCGAGATGGTAGACCAGATGGCCATCCTAGACCCATGACAGCTCGTCTAGGGTTCTCTCGAAACCATCCTCAAGGTGATTGCTTCGTTGCTCGACTCTTTCTCTTTTCTTCTATGTCTTTTTCTTTTTTAACACCAATCGTTTATTGCAGTTGGATCACCAGATGCTCACCTATATTAAGGGGGTGCATCATCAAGAGGAAGAGGAACGAAAGGCCCGGGGGACCTTCAAGTTGAGATCCACCATCTTCAAGAGAGGGTTGATGAGGTCGAGCACCTTGCTGAGGAGAAGGTGGCGGACATCGGAAGTCTTTAGGACGTGCTGTGCAAAGAGGAGTTCATCTCAGCTGGACTAAAGGCTGTACTAGCCCTAGAGGAGGAAAGGAGGAAGGAAGCCAAAAATAGGATCACTGAACTGGAGACCCAAATGGCGAAGTCGATCTTGGAGGCAATGACCTAGGCCATGGAAGAGTTCAAGATCTCTCCCAAAATGTGGAACTTGAACGTTGAGTTTGGCTAGGAAGTGTTTATCAAGGGTTTCGAGCTCTGTGAAGGCAGGGTAGCCTAGAGGTTCCCTGAGCTCGATCTCAGCTTTCTGGAGGAGGAAGACGACGTGGATGCGAGACCATCTAATGTCGTAGTTGATCCTTCCTTCGACGAGCTTGCTTCTGGCTCATCCAAACCTACCGCAGATGCGCTCGAACCAATTCAAAAACCCAAGTTGGTCGAGAGCAATCTAGCTCCATCCTCCATCGTCCCTCTCGAGGTTGACATCCTCGAGTAGTTGTATATTTTTTTTTCTCACCTCCTTGCCTTATACTCAGAAGTTTTGATTAAATGAAGTGAATTTTTTCCATACGTTTGAGCACTTTTCATATCTCAAATACAATCTCCCACCAACGCTAACCCACTACCTCAGGGGGTTTCGATAAAGCCTTTGATAAAGAACCTGAGCAAGGAAGTTCATCTTCTGAAGAAGAAGTTGAAGAAAATAGAGGACGACCTTCGAGCCTCGCAAAATAATGCTTCTAAGGCGACCAAAGAGGTCACTCGCCTTCGAGGCTTGCACATGAAGGATGCTATCCAAAAGGACAGCTTCAAGAAGGAGATCGCCGAACTCAAGAGAAATGCCAGCGACAAGTCCTGGGCACTGACAGTGAAGATCAACTCTGTTGAAGCTGACCTGAAGAATGCCGAGGAAAAGATCCATCTTCTTGAAGGTAGTTTGCCATGGTCTACCGACAAGGCCCAATATGACTGGGACTGGTCAAAAAAGTTTTTCTAGCTTTGGAAGCAGCTGCAATATACTGAGGACTGGCATAATAGCTACTGAGTGACCTGGGCGGAGAAGATGTTCAGGCTTGAAGGCGAGATCAAGGTTGCCAGAGATGAGGCAGCTCATCTTTGGAAGTGATTGCACAATAGTCGGGGAGCCAGAGCGTGTGGTGAGTCGGAGGAGATTGCCTCCTTGAAGAGGGGGGCGTTAGTGAGCTTTCAGAAGTGGTTGGGGCTGAGAAGATCGAGGTTCAACGACTGAAGCTTCAGCTTACCTATGAACATCGGACTGTCGAGGTCGTGGAGGCCGAGTCTGAAGTTTTAAGGAGATAGTGGCGAGAGTTTGAGGGTAAGTTTCAGCTCGCCAATAAAATATATGTAGATCATCTCTATAAGAAGAAGGAGCTTGAGGAGGAGATCGTTAGGCTAAAGTAGGCCTTGGTGATGGTTGGGGCTGGTAGCCCAAAGTCCGAGGAATCCGGTTCGCCTTAGAGCTTCATCCTCTTCCCCCTCTCTTTTCTTCCTTTCAATGTAATCAGCCTTGTTGGATAGGTTTTGCTTGTAATGAACTCATTTTTGTAATGGAATAATACAGTTCTCATTATTTTCATTTCGCATGAATCTGAGGCCTATTTGTGGCCTTACCTTCTTTACCTCATTTTTCTCTCTATCGTCTTCTTATGAAATGCTTGTTGTGGACGCCAAGCTTATTGTGGACGTCGAACTAGGACCTCTTCTGCAAACCAAGATAAGGTTCTACCTTTTGCATTTGACGTAGTCAGGTTGTCGCAGAAAAATATGTGTAAGGATTCTCCACCAAGCTTCTTCCTTCTCCACGTCTTTGCTCTACGAGGTTCCGACTTTTGCTCATATTAGCATGAAACTTTCCTTCTATTCTAGCTTTCAGAGGCGGCTGGGGTGGAGAAGGCCAAGGTTCAATGGCTGAAACTTTAGCTCACCTATGAACATCAGGCTGTCGAGGATGTAGAGGCCGAGTCTGAAGTTTTAAGCAGACAGTGGCGAAAGCTTGACGATAAATTTTAGCTCGCCAACAAAGTATATGTAGATGGTCTCTACAAGAAGGAGCTTGAGTAGGAGATCGTTAGGCTAAAGTAGGCCTTGGTGATGGCCGGGGCCAGCAGCCCAAAGTCTGAGGAATCCAGTTCGCCATAGAGCTTTGGCCTCTTCCCCCTCTCTTTTATTCCTTTCAATGTAATTGGCATTGTCGGCCTATGTTTTGCTTTTGTAATGAACTCATTTTTGTAATGAAATAATACATTTCCTGTTATTTTCATTTCGTATGAATCTAAGGCCTATTTGTGGCCTTACCTTCTTTACCTCATTTTTCTCTCTATCATCTTCTTATGAAATGCTTGTTATGGACACCGAGCTTGTTGTGGACGCTGAGCTTATTGTGGACATTAAACTAGAACCTCTTCTGCAAATTAGGATAAGGTTTTGCCTTTCGCATTTAACATAGTCAGGTTATCGTGGAAAAACATGTGTAAGGATTCTCCGCCAAGCTTCTTCCTTCTCCACATCTTTGGTCTACTAGGTTTCGACTTTTGCTTATATTAGGATGAGACTTTCCTTCTATTCTTAACATGGATTATGGGGGTGCTTTAGGGTCGTCAGTAGGGTCTCTCCCCACATCTCATCTTGGTTCAACGAGGCCTTCGACTTTGCTCACATTAGGACGAGATTCTCCTCCTGTTCCTAATGAGCTATAGGGGTACGTTAGGGCCTCTCTCCTCATCTCGTCTTAGTTCAACAAGGCCTTTGACCTTGCTCACATTAGGATGAGGTTTTCTTCCTATTTTTAACGGGCTGTAGGGGCACATTAGGGCCATTGGTAGGGTCTCTCCCCTCATCTCATCTTAGTTCAACGAGGTCTTCGATCTTGCTCACATTAGGATAAGATTCTCGTCCAATTCCTAACGGGCTGTAGGGGTAAGTTAGGACTGTTGGTAGGGCCTCTCCCCTCATCTCGTCTTAGTTCAACAAGGTCTTCGACCTTGCTCACATTAGGACGAGGTTCTCCTCCTGTTCCTAATGGATAGTAGGGGCACGTTAGGGCCGTTGGTAGGGCCTCTCCCCTCATCTCATCTTAGTTCAACTAGGCCTTCGACCTTGCTCACATTAGAATGAGGTTCTCCTACTGTTCCTAACGGGCTATTTTAGGTTGCTTCAGAGAATTGTCATTACACAATCTTTGCGCCAAAGAGTAATGATGTTAAAATAGTTTTATTAAAAAAAAGTTATTAATAGTACATTCATAAGTTTTCTGAATTCCAAGATCATGGGAGTGCTGCTCCTCCGAGCTCCTTCAAGTGGTAAGTTTCAGGTTGGATGACCTCCACTACTCTATATAGACCTTCCCAATTCAGGGCGAGCTATCCTTGATCTTGAGGCTGCAAAATGGATGCTCATCGGAGCACCAAGTCCTCCTCCTTGAATGCTTTGCATTTTACTCTAGAGTTATAGTATCTGGGCACTCTTCGTCTGTATGCTGCCATCCGAACTTGGTCTTTTTCTCTTTTTTCTTCTAGTAGATCGAGGTTGACTCTGAGGTCCCATAAGTTATGTTGCTCATTGAAGGCCATGACCCATGTTGATAGGAGTTTAAGCTCGATTGGGATGATTGCCTCCATTCCAAAAGCTAAGGCGAATGGTGTTTCCCTAGTTCGTAGCCTTTGAGTAGTTTGGTACGTCCAAAGAACATGGTAAAGTTCGTCCGCCCAAGTTCCCCTTGCTCTTTCAAGCCTTGCTTTGATGCCCTACAGTAAAATTATGTTGGTCACCTCTGCTTCACCATTTACCTATGGATGGGCCACTGACGTGAAATGATGGGAGATGTTGAGATCTTTGCAGAACTCAGCGAACCTCATCCCAGCAAACTGTCTCCCATTATCTATTATGAGAGTTTGAGGTAGACCAAACCGACAGATAATTGACTTTTAGATAAAGTTTTGTACCTTGCTCTCAGTAATTTTTGCTAATGGTTCGACCTCGATCCATTTGGTAAAGTAATCGATCGCAACCAGGAGAAATTTTTGGTATCCGAATGTCATTGGAAAGGGGCCTAGTATATCCATTTCCCACTGCACGAATGGCCAGGGTGCGCTTAGTGGAGTAAGCTCAGCGGTTGGCTATCTTATGTTTGCATTTCTCTGACAGCAGTCATATTTCTTCACATACTCTATAGAGTTGTGGTACAAGGTCGGCCAATAGTATCCTTGCTGAAGTAATCCTTGTGACAAGGATCTGGCTCCTATATGGCTTTCGCACATTCCCTCGTGCACTTTCCATAATGCAAAGTCGGCCTCCAAAGGTCCAAGACATCTCAACAGCGGTAGTGAATACGACCTTTTATACAACTTGCCTTCATACAAATCATACTGGAAGACTTGATTCCTGAGTTTTTGAGCTTCTTTCAGATCATGAGGAAGAGCTCCGTCCTTGAGGTAGACAACTAGCGGATCAATCTAGCTCAGCTCATGCTCAATTTGCATAATAGGCTACGACTTCTCCGTGCTTAGGCACTTCAAAACTTCAAATAATACTTCTTTGGGCAGTTTGGTCGGGGTTGAAGTGGCCAATCTAGAGAGAAGGTCGGTTCTTGTATTTTTTGCTCTTGAAATCTATTGAATACTAAAACTGTTGAAGGCCAGAGTCAAACTTTTCACTTTCTCAAGGTATTTTATCATGCTTTCCTCTCGAGCTTCATAACTGTCGCTGACCTGTCCGACCACCAGTTGAAAATCACTGTAGACTTAGAGTTAGTCTACTTTCAATTCTTTTGCTATTTTTAACCCAGCGATCAAAGCTTCATATTCGGCCCCATTATTAGTTGTAGGGAATTTGAAGCATCATGCATATTCGGCGACGATTCCTCCGGGTTTTACCAAGACCAACCCCACGCTTGCTCCAGCAACGTTAGATGAACCATCCATGTACAAGGCCCAAAACCTTCGAAAAAGTCTGCACTCTCTTCGAAGGGGCTCGGTTGTAACCATAAGATGCCAGTTCTACTCTGTTTAAGCTTAGCATCATCTGAAATGGTGCATTCTACCATAAAATCTACCAATATCTAGGCTTTGATCGACGGCCGAGATCGGTAGTTGATGTCAAATTCTATAAGATTGATCGCCCATTTTGTAATTCTTCCAGAGGCGTCCGTTCAATGGAGGACAGCATTGATTGGTTTGTTCATGAGGATAGTTATGGTATGCCCCTAAAAGTAAGGTCGGAGTCTCCTGACAGCAATTAGAAGAGAGTAAGTTAATTTTTCTAACTTTGAATATCTGATTTCTGCATCCCTTAGGACCTAACTTATGTAGTAGACCGGCCACTGTACTTTCATTTCCTCCTTGACCAGGACCGCTGCCAAGACTGCCGAGGAGACTGCTAAGTATAAGAATAATTCTTCTACAGGTTGAGGCTTTGCCAGCAATGGAGGTGAGCCGAGGTGGTTTTTAAGCTCCTCGAATGCCTGTTGGCATTCCATCATCCAGTAGAAGTTCTTTGGCTGCTTGAGAGCTTGGAAGAAGGGCATGCATCGCTCGACTGATCTTGAGATGAAGCGGTTTAGGGATGCAACTTTTTCAGTCTACCACTGAACTTTTTTGATTATTTTTGGAGCAGTCATCTCCTAAATAACTCGGATTTTCTCTGGATTTGCTTCAATTTCGTGCCTTGATACCATAAATCTCAGAAACTTCTCTGAGGTTACACCAAAGGCGCACTTAGTTGGGTTTAGCTTATACTTCTTGAGTGCACTAAAAGTTTCTTCGAGATCGATGATGTGATTTATTGAAGCTCGACTTTTTACGAGCATGTCGTCCACATACATCTTCATGTTGCGGTCGATCTGCTCCTCAAAGATTTTGTTGATCAGGTGTTGGTACGTTGCTCCTGCATTTTTTAGTCCGAAAGGCATAATTCTATAACAGTAAAGACCACGATCTGTTATAAAAATAGTTTTTTCCTCATCTTCTAGTGCCATCCAAATTTGGTTGTAGCCAAAAAAGGCATCCATGAAGGTGAAGAGCTTGTGGCCCGAGGTTGCATCCACCAGTTGATCAATCTTGGATAATGGGTAGCTATCTTTTGGATAGGCTTTATTTAGCCTTTTGAAGTCTATTCACATCCTCCACTTGCCATTTGCCTTTTTGATGAGCACCACATTTGAGATCCAACTCGAGTAGTTAACTTTCTGGATGAATCTAGCCTTGAGGAGCATGTCGACTTCTTCTGCAATTGCTTCTACCTCTCTGAACCATGGCTGTGCATCCTCTCTTTCATTGGCTGACACTTAGGATTAGCAGCCAGTCGATGTTACATGACCTCGGCATCAATTTCTAGCATATCTGCTGGGACCCAGGCGAAGATGTCCGCATTCCTCCAGAAGAATGTGATGAGTTATTTCCAAACCTCGTCCCCCAAGTTAGAGCCGATCTGCATAGTGTGCTCTACGTTCCCATCATTCAAAGGCATAGATATGAGGTCTTTCATAGGCTTGCCCCACTCCTTAGTAAGGTCATCACGGGCATCCAACCCATCAACAAGACAAAGGTTAGGTCGGATGTCTTTCTACAAGGCAATGGAGTAATAGTGCCTTGCTAATACTTGGTCTTCTCTGATCTCTCCGATTCCGCAGCTCGTTGGGAACTTCACCTTTAGATAATAAGTTAATACTACAGCTTGGAGTGCGTTCAAACTAGGTCGGCCGAGAATAGCATTGTAGGCAGATGAAGTTTTCATGACTAGAAAATTGACCTGTGCTTTAGCCAGCTTCGGATGTCGCCCTGCTGCCATAATCAAAGTTATTATGCCCTCAACTAGCACGGCATTGTCAGTAAAGCCTACCCATGGAGAGTTCATAGATCCTAAGTGGTTATTACATAAAGACATTCTTGAGAAAGTATCGTAAAACAAAACATTAGCAGAGCTTTCATAATCTACCAAAATGCGGTGCACATCATAGTCAGAGATTACAACCGCATCATTGTGCAGGAACTAAACTCCTTAGTTATCCTCGTCGGTGAAAGCAATGGGCTCTTCAGTTCTCCGCCTATTCCTGAGCTCTGTTGATCTGCTGGCCTCTTCTTGCCGAAGTCCCCTAGAGATAGTGTTGATGATGCCGAGGGATGGTCGATTTGACTCCTACTCCTCCCTTCTTGGTAGTTTTGGTTGTGGCAATACCCTTGGCCGATCTTCCCATCCCTCAGAACGATGTCGTAGGAATCGACCGAGCCTACCTTACATGATGAGCTCCTCAATTTCATCTTGGAGTTAGATACATTCTTCAGTATCGTCACCATGGTCACGATGATAGAGGCAGAACTTATTTGGGTTGCATCTTCCAAGATGGGAGAGCATTTTTTCGGGTCTCAAAAGCTGCTCCTTAATCTCCATCAGTACTTGGATTTTTGGAGCGTTGAGAGGGGCATAGTTGTGAAACCTTCAGAGCGGAGAGCCTCATCGAGCCCTTCTATCAGGGTTACCCTGCTTCGAGCCTGGGGAGGAGTTCGGGCTCGCTTGCGCTCAGGGATAGTTTGGAAGCACGGCCAAGCTTCACTCAACTTTTTTTCCTCAACGAGCCTGCCTGGCTCGCCAATTCGCCACTCTCCAGTGGCTTCATTATCCTTGGCCTTAAAGACCTCTTTCGCTTGGGCGTACCCTTTAGTCGGAGCAAGCATATCAGCAAAATCCCTAAGGTACTTCTTCTCCAGGGAGAACAACAGATTGTTCTTTTGAAGGCTGCCCTTCAGCTCGGCCATCGTAGTAGACTGGTCCAAGTTTTGGACCTCCAGCGTAGCAGCAATGAAACAATTGACATAGGCTCGAATGGATTCTCCTTCTTGCTGCTTCATGTTGATGAGAAATTTCGAACCTCGCCTAGGATGTCGGCTGCTGACAAAATGAGCCACAAACTAATAGCTCATTTGATCAAAAGAGAAGATGGTAATCGGCTTGAGGGTCGAGTACCAGTTTCTGACCGATCTCTTTAGGGTTGATGGGAAGGCTCAGTAGAGAATGGTGTCTGGTACGCAATGAAGCAGCATCATATCCGAAAAGCCTTCAAGATGTCGACCAGATTGGTTGTCCCATTGTAGCTCTCGAATTAAGGGAGCTTGAAGTTTGGCAGGATCGGTTCTTGCATGATGCGGTGAGAAAAAGGTAGGTCGATACAGATGTCATTATCGTAGGAGGGGGAGCATGGTAGAGCTCCTCGATCCATCGGTTCATCTCTTGTAGCTTCTGGTCCAGATCCTCTCGATCGTAGATCTCCAAGATTTTTTAACTGAATAGGGGCAAAGTCCCCCTAAGGGTAGAGTCGTGACCAGAATAGGGGCTCCTCATCCTCTGCTTCCCCTTTTCGAAGGTCACCAATCGGCTAGCCCAAGCCGACCACCCCTAGACCGGATCATGTGGTTCCGAAGAAGCCTGCTCTAGTTGTATCGACATCGGAGTCTACTATTGCTGCATGGCCTGCACTGCTTCTATGAGGCCCCAAATCTGTTGGACCAACAGGTTGAACTGCTCCATGTCCACCGTTATTGTAGGTGGAGCTTGAGTTGCCGGGGATGATACAGGAGCGGGCAGATCTAGGTGGGATTTGGCTATGGAGGCCATCCACCGTCAGGTAGAAGCTTTTCTCGAGGGCAACTTTTTTAGAAAGAATAACTTTGGAGAAGCAGAGATCCCTGCTGTGCACTCCTTTAAGAACAAGAAAACTTCAGAAACAAAGTGCCCTCCTTCTAGCGCCAATCCTATTGGTGCAAAATTTGATCATTATCAGAGGAGCACTGGAGTTAGAGAAGACGAGGTCACCGTCGATGACCTGCAAGATAAGTCTCAGAGCCTAGGGGGTAGCTCCGGCAAGATCCTCCGACGATCAAGTCAGCACTTTTGGCCAACAGAGATAGAGTACTCAGTAGAGAAAGCTACAGAGTATTGAGAAGAAGAAAAGAGCTTGGAGAAAATGTATCTAGAGGGTCTTTTTTATAGATGGAGCCTGTAACAAACTGATAGTGACAACCATAATCGTCCGATAGTGGGCCGCTTGGGGTCAGTGGAGTTTGTTATAGAGTGTAGTGTCTGTTGTCACGACGTGCCAGTCCGTTGAGACTTAATAGTTGAAGTTTGGATCTCTTAAGCAGTTTGTGAGTGAGTTGATTCATGCCATCTAGGGCTGGGTTCGTGCGAAGACCTTCCTGGATGACTGCGGGAAGTTTGGCTACTGGAGAAGTCTGAAAGGGATTCGACCGTCAGAGGAGTCTGGAGGGAGTTCAGCTACTAGAGAAGTCTGAAAGAAGTTCGACCACCGAAGGAGTTCAACTGCGATCATGAGTTACACCTGACCGAGCACCAAATCGAACTTTGATGGGAGCGAGGTTCACCCCCAACAAACCTTATGTCAAGAATCTTGTTCAGTCAAATTTCTCACCAGTCAAATTCTATTCTGGTTGAACTTACTTTGCACTACTTTATGGATAATGGCCGACCTTGAAAATGGCCAAGTTCCTTCATCCCTTTGTAACAATTGCAGATCTAACCAGCTTATATCATACATATTGGCCGGATGAATTTGAATAGTAAAAGAACTTCATCATCAGTAAAAGTCTGATTCTCAATCCAGAATAGCAGCCACTCCATAGACAATGAATCTCAATACTCCTTCAATCCAAACTTCAGGCCGACCTAGAAAGCAGTAGAACTCCTAAAAATAGATTGAATGGCACCAGCAAGAAGTCTTCGACATCGAATGTTTACCCGTTTCAGCTTCCAATTGATCTCAGACCCTTACCAACTTATATCTAAGGTAGATATGAAGAACTGCCAATCTTGCTCTAATACTAGTTGAAAGAAAAATAGTTTTTCCACCGCATGATCGATCTGATCTACTCAGATTTGTAGCAAATTTTTTTATAAAAATTCTACAAAAATCTGATTAGATCTAAGGGTTCTTAGATTTAATCCTAATTATCTAATATTAGAAATAAAAATTAAAACTAAAATAGGAACTAATCTAATACCAATTTAGGGTAACTATTATCCTGACGATGATCTATCTCGCCTGAGGTTCTGGATTTAATAATGCAAGTGTCTGGCCTCTACCAGAGTCCACTCGGACTGGATCTAGATGTCTTCTTCTTCTTCCAAATCTAACCTCCAAAGATTAGATCTAGATCTGATCTGTTGAGCCTTAGATCTGATCTGTTGAGCCTTCAATCAATAGTTGAAGAGAGCACGCTCATCTCACGAACTCATCGTCTCTTGTTTGATCTTTGCGCCAACACCTTAGATCTTCCTTACTGGAATTTTGCCCAACTTTTGGGTCTGGAGGAGGGAGAAAAGGATGAAGAAGGGGCATGGAATAGGGATGGTGGCAGCACTTTGGTGTGGAGCAATTGGGAGCATAAAAAAATAAAACCCTAGGTGTAGAGGGTCTTTAAATAGACTCCTATGAACCATGCAGTGCCACAGAGCATCAACAAATCATATTCGTTGGTTTAATCAGATCTAAATCTGATTGGCCACGCGATGTCACCTGATCCAATTAGGTTAGAATCCCTTAAAATCCTCCATAGGTGATGCCAAGTTTAGATGAGCATAACTTGTTTCGCACCTAGGTCTTTGGTCCCATCAAGATACCCTAGAGTCCAATTCTTATGGGACTCTTCCTCTTATTCCCCATGTGCGCACGCCAACATGGGGCCTGCACACATACTTGTGCATGAAAAACCCCAGGAGGCACATGCCTCGAGAAGATCTCTAGTGGGCGAATGCCCCTGTCCTTTCTTTCCTACATATGGGTCAACCCTTGACCCCATGTCCTGACATTGACAAGAATTGTTAGGTCTTGTCCTACCGAATACAAGAATTGATAGGTGTTGTCTCACAACATTTTTCTAATCTGAACAAACTCCAATCAGACAAAATCACACAAGATCCTTGGGTGAGCCCAAACCAATTTGGCTTAGCCGAGATGAACTAGAAAGACTATAAAAGGAGAATATTAGGCTCAATCATGTGCTAGCATGATTTTCTTGAACCTAATTGGATCTAATCCAAATCTATCAAATCGGGTTAACTCAATTGATGACATCAAAACCCAAACCCCTACTTGTGTGATCCAGTTAGGTTCAGTTTCGTATGGTAATGAGATATGTCACGATCTCTATCATCGACATCATCAAAACATCTTTCGATGGATCAGAACTTTTTTGATTTATACAATTAGAATGATCGATTATCAAGATCATTCTAATTGCTTCCAAAATCCACCAGTAACATCTAGTAGCATATGATGGTAGTCCATCAGAACCAAATGCGAACCTCTCTATGTGATTGAGTTCTTCTATCTTGAGCTCCAATAGGATTAGGGTTAAGGTGAACTTATCAAACCCAACACCCTATCATATGAATAGATCATTCAATTCGAGTTCGATGTGAATCCCTAATAGAAACTCTTTTCTATTACTTTACTCTGCCATGGCCATGGGCTTAAGGACTCAATCTCATGATCATCATAGGACTACTCATCTACCGAGGTAGATAGATCCCTTATTAGTGCGATTTAATTCTTACAATGAATATGCTATAGCCAACATACACCTCAGAATTTTGAATGGCTAGGAGATCGAGTTATAGTGTAGTCAAACTATAACACCCTCAAGGTGAATTGCCAATGCACCTCAGGTCAAAGAACCAGTCTACCACTACTGCATTAAGCCAGTCATCGATAAGAAGGTAGACTCCGTTATGACTGCTCGAGATGGTCACGCTCAGTGCCTTTGTTCTCTAATAAGTACTTATACTCTCACTTCGGTGTCTCCACACCATAAACTTAAGACTCTTCTATCCTAAGAAAGCAATCGTGCACCAACCTTCTGGATTGATCAGCATTCTCATGATGATCCTACGGTCAGAAGCAATTTTTGAGTTAATTATGAATATTTATGTCTTAAATTTTCAACTCTTGAAAATATAAATTATCATTATCATTAACTCAAAGAATATATCGTAGACACTATGTACACAATGTATAGAATAAAATAATTCTTTATTAATTTTATGTCAAAATTATAAAATTGCTCTTAGAAGTATATTACAAGTGTTAGCCAATCTAGCTTTTAGAGCACACATCTACCAAACTCCCACTTGACCTAACACCAATTGGCTACAAATTTAAGGACCATCTTCTCAAGGTAGGCTTCGATCTTCTATTATCCCAAAGGCTTCATCAGTTGATCTACTACATTGTCTATGGAGTAGACACTCTTGACCTTGACATACCCTTCTCGAGATAATCATAGATGAGGTGGAATTGCCGCTTGATGTGCTTGAATTTTTGGAGAGACCTGAACTCCTTAGCTAGGGCTATGGTGCCATTATTGTCACAATATAGAGGGATAGCATCCGATGGCATCACTCTGAGCTCTACAACAAACTTCTTATACCAGAATGCCTTCTTCATAGCTTCTGATGCAGCGATGTACTTAGCTTTCATGGTGGAGTCTGTGATCATTATTTGCTTGGAACTCTTCCAGCTAACTACACAACCATTGCATACAAATAGATTTCTACATGTTGACTTTAGATCATCTATGTCAGATATAAAGTCTGAGTCTGTATATCCCTAGATCTGGAGTTCTCCATTACCAAAGATCAAGAAAATATTCTTAGTCCTTCTTAAGCACTTAAGGATAGATTTCATAAAAGTCTAGTACTCTTTGCCTGGATTTGATTGATACCTGCTCGTGACACTCACAGCAAGGGCAATTCAGGACATGTACAAAGCAAAACATACATTAGGCTCCCTATTGCCGAAGAATAAGAGATCTTGCTTATGCATTCAATTTCCTTAGGTGTGCTGGTGATGCGTGCGCGGGCGAGTGACTCCGAACAGAAAATTTCAAGATTGTGCAATTTTGGGAAAATGGGCGTAACTTCCTCAATATAGGTCGGATTGACCAAATTCCAAAAGTCACAGATCAAGGACTCGTAGATCTACAACTTTAATGTTTTGAGTTTCCACAAATAATCTCTGTAGAGTGAGCGATTCTGAGAGGAAGTGGACGAGGCACTATGTTTGTGGGGATGTGTGTAACTCGAGGATATGGAAGGTTTATCACCTAAGCCTAAAGGCACAAGCCACCAGCCAAGGATAAAGGACCGAGATAGTTGCAGTTCACCACCAAGGCTTAAAGGAAATTCCACCAGCCAAGGATAAAGAACTGTTTGATTCACCACCAACGATGTTGGATAAAGAATCGAGATAATAATTCAACTCACAAAGAGGAATTTTCATTCATTCAACCAGTCTGATTACAAAATGAGAATATGTCTCATTATATAGATATTAGACTCAGAATTGAAAACAACATGGGAACTACCCAAACATTAAAGACTAAACAAAACTGAAATAGCATTAAAGGTCTAGGAACTAGGGAATGCAATAAATGACATGGGGACTAGGAGTCTTATCTCTTCAGCCTTCAAAATTCGTCCACCAACAATAACTAGCAAATATCTACTTCCAAAGAGCATTAAATCACTATGGAACTTATCCTGAATAACTCCCCTTTGATATATCATCGATCAGCAACGAATTTTGATATTGGTATCATCATTCCTTAACCCATCGAAGCAAGTTGTAACCGAAGTTAGTCTTGGCATGAATAAGTACCGATAGTGTTTGTTTTGCCGAAGGAATCTGCTCAGGACTTAAGGATTGATCAGTAGTCTCGGATGCTCCCGCATCATTCCCCCCGGGTTGTTTGAGATTTGTCCTCAAATCTGACAAGTCATCATCCTCCAAGTAAGGAGAAAGATCACCTACATTAAAAGTTGCCAAAACTCCATATTCTCCAGGAAGATCAATCTTGTAAGCATTTTTGCCAATTCTCTCGAGAACTTCAAATGGACCGTCAGCTCTAGGCATAAGCTTATTCTTCCGCTGAGAAGGAAATCTTTCCTTCCTTAAGTGTAACCACACAAGATCACCTGGTTGGAAATGAGCCTTCCTCCGATGTTTATTAGCTTTCTTCCTATAAGACTCGTTAGCCTTCTCGATCTTGCTTCGAATCTGCTCATGGAGTTTTTTCATTGATTCAGCTCTCTCTTTGCCATCAAAGTTCACTTGTGAATTGGATGGAATAGGAATTAAATCAATCGGTGTGAGCGCATTTATTCCATACACAACTTCAGTAGTATAACTCGGTGATCGATTATAAGCGAACTCAGCATGTGCAAGCTTCAAATCCCAATCTTTTAGAGATTTACTAACCATTCCTTGAAGTAACGTAGTGAGAGTGCGATTGGTTACTTCCGTTTGGCCATCGGTTTGAGGATGACAAGTGGTGCTGAATAAAAGTCTGGTTCCAAGCATTCTCCATAAGGTCTTCCAGAAATAACTTAAAAACTTAGAATCTCGATCAGATACAATGGTCTTTGGTACTCCATGAAGGCGAATGATCTCCTTGAAATAAAGATCAGCCACATGAGATGCATCATCCATCTTGTGACATGGAATAAAATGAGCCATTTTAGAAAACCGATCAACGACCACCATAATGGCATCTTTTCCCCTCTGAGTTCTTGGAAGAGCCACAATAAAATCTATGCTCACATCTTCCCAAGGCTGTAATGGTACTGGGAGGGGAGTATACAGCCCTTGATGGAAATGACTCTTTGCTCTTTGACAAGTTGCACACCTCAAGATGATAGCATGTACCTCTCCACTCATCTTTGGCCAATAAAAGTGCTCTTGAAGGATTTCAAGAGTTTTGTTCACGCCGAAGTGACCAGCCAAACCTCCACCATGTGCTTCTCGGATCAACAATTCTCTAAATGAACTCTTCGGCACACATAATCGATTTCCCTTGAAAAGGAAGCCATTTTGGAGAGAATATGTACCTTGAATTCCATGTTTGCAACTATCGATAATAGTAGAGAACTCCGGGTCTTCAGAATATAGTTCTTTCATGGATTGAAAACCAAGAATTCTAGAATCAAGAACAGCAAGCATACAGTATCTTCTTGATAAAGCATCCGCAACAACATTAGTATGGCCAGGTTTATACTTCGAAACGAAAGAAAAGGATTGAAGAAATTCTACCCATTTGGCATGCCTTGAGTTGAGCTTGCGTTGGCCACTAATAAACTTCAAAGCCTCATGATCAGAATGAAGTACAAACTGTTTAGGCCTCAAATAATGACTCCAATGATCAAGAGCTCTCACAATGGCGTAGAACTCCTTATCATAAGTTGAGTAGTTCTTCTTCGAATCAGTTAACTTTTCACTGAAATATGCCAATGGTCTTTGTTCTTGAACAAGAACAGCTCCAATGCCAACTCCACTTGCATCACATTCAACTTCAAATACTTTATCAAAATTAGGAAGGGCAAGAATGGGGGACTCACATAGCTTCTGTTTGATGAGTTCAAAAGCGTCATGAGCAGCTCCTGTCCATTCAAAAGAACCCTTCTTCATGCATTCAGTGATAGGGGCCATGATTGTACTGAAGTTCTTCACAAAACGATGATAGAAAGAAGCAAGGCCATGAAAACTCCTTACATCGGTAATGGATTTCGGAACCGGCCAGGTTTTCATTGCATCCACCTTCAATTGATCAATGGAAATTCCATCTTTCGAAACCACATATCCAAGGAATATAATGCTGGAAGAGAAGAACTCACACTTCTCCGTTTTGGCATAAAGCTTCTGTTCTCTCAAGGCTTTAAAGACCTGTTTCAGATGAGAAATATGCTCCTCTTTGCTTCGACTATAAACAAGGATATCGTCAAAGTATACAACAACAAATCGACCAATAAAGGAACGAAGAACCTCGTTCATAAGCCTCATGAAAGTACTTGGAGCATTAGAAAGTCCGAATGGCATAACCAACCATTCATATAAACCTCCCTTAGTCTTGAAAGCTGTTTTCCACTCATCTCCTTCCCGCATTCGGATCTGGTGATAGCCACTTCGCAAATCTATCTTCGAAAACACAGTAGAACCATATAATTCATCAAGCATATCATCAAGTCTAGGTATAGGATACCTATACTTAATAGTGATGTTGTTGATGGCTCGGCTATCGACACACATTCTGAATGTTCCATCCTTCTTTGGTACGAGTAGAGCCGGAACAGAACATGGGCTCATACTTTCTCGAACATATCCCTTGTCGATAAGTTCATTGACTTGTCTTTGCAACTCCTTTGTTTCCTCCAGGTTGCATCTATATGCTGCTTTGTTCGGTAGAGGGGAACCGGGCAGCAAGTCAATTTGGTACTCAATACCTCTTATTGGAGGTAATCCAGATGGCAATTCTTCGGGGAACACATCTGCAAAGTCTCTTAACAAGGAATGCATTTTTGGATGTATAGGTCTCTCTTTCTCACTCTTTTTCTCAACCATAAGCAAAGCAAATACATTTTTCTGTTTGGTAATGGCTCTCTCAACCTGTGTTTTACTCAAGAAAAGATTTTCCTTACTAGTGTTTCCCTCCCCAGGTTGATTTCGATGTAACATGCTCGGTTTCAAAGATTCAAGAGTAATGCATTTTCGTTCCTTGTGAAAAGAGTATGTGTTTTTATGCCCATCATATACAGCCTTTCTATCATATTGCCAAGGTCTACCTAACAACAAGTGACAAGCATCCATGGGAATAACATCGCACAAAACTTCATCTCGATAATTCTTCCCAATGGAAAATGATATAAGGGCTCGTTTGGTTACCTTCACATCACTTCCTTTGCTAAGCCACTGAAGCTTGTAAGGTTGAGGATGTTTCGATGTTGGTAGCTTCAGTTTTTCAATCATGGTTGTCGAGGCGACATTGGTGCAGCTTCCTCCATCGATAATCATCGTACACACCTTCCCGTTAATAGTGCGACGGGTGTGGAAGATGTTCTTCCTTTGCTCATTCTCTTCGGGAGATATCTCAGCATGTAATGCTCTCCGTATCACCAACAACTCGCCATCATCAGCTTTTTCAATGACATTCTCGAATTCTTTAGCTTCAGAATCATTCTGGTCATGTTCATCACTGGCCTCTTGAAGTTCCAAATCGATCTTCTCAATTTCTTGAAGAGTCATAACTCTCCGATTTGGACAATTAGCTTGCAAATGCCCATAGCCATGGCACTTAAAACACTTCCTTGTGTCACCATCAACTTTCTTGCTGGTTTCTTTGACGGGTTCCACCAACTTCTCTTTACCCTTAGCTTTCGATGAAACACCTTCATATTTGCTTGAGGAAGCACCCCTAAAGTAGGATGTCCCCTTCGAGGAGGTTCTGGAAGAAAACCTCTTGCTACTCTTTAGTTGTTTCTCAACCTTCATTGCTAGCTTGCAAACATCTTCGAAGGACCAATAAGGCTGAAGTTCAACCAAATCAGCAATTTCCTGATTCATGCCACCAAGGAATCGAGCGATGGTTTGCTCGGGAACTTCTGGAACTTCACACCTCATCATGAGTTGTTCGAACTCACGAATATATTCTTCAATACTCATCCCTTGTTGTCTTAGGGAATTCAACTTGAGAAACAGATCTTGCTTATAGGTATCGGGCAAGAACCTCTTCTTCATAAGTTTTTTGAGTTTATCCCAAGACTTGATTCGGCTTTTCCCTTCTCTAGCTCGCTGATGCTTTAAATTCTCCCACCATAGAGAAGCATATTTAGTAAGTTTCAGAACAGCGACCTTGCACCTCTTCTCATCCGAGTAGGACTTGAAGTCAAAAACTCGTTCAATGGCATGGAGCCAATCAACAAAGTTGTCAGGATTGAGACTACCTTCGAACTCAGGTGCATCTGCTTTAATCTCATGGTCATTCTCATGGTGTCTTCTTCTTCTTCTCCGAACTCGGTGCTCAGAAGCACTAGAGTTGCCTCCAGTGGAATTAGAATCATCATTAGAATTGTGATGCGAATCTGAATTGTCATGGTGTCGCTGAACATCGGGACGCCTTGCTGGTTGCCCTTGTCTTGCCGGGTTCTCTAGGAGATTGAGAACTCGCTCCATTTGCCTTTGGAGATTCTCTATAGCACGATCTCGCCTTAGGTTGTGCGCTTGCTCCAAAGTCAAGCCTCGTGGAACTTGTTCATCACCCATGATAAGTAGAAGATAACATTACAAAGGAATCACTCAAGATAAGTTCAACCTTGAGCTCTGATACCAACTTGATGCGTGCGCGGGCGAGTGACTTCGAACAGAAAATTTTAGGATTGAGCGATTTCGGGAAAATGGGCGTAACTTCCTCAATACAGGTTGGATTGACCCAATTCCAAAAGTCACAGATCAAGGACTCGTAGATCTACAACTTTTGTGTTTTGAGTTTCCACAAATAAGCTCTGTGGAGTGAGCGATTCTGAGAAAAGTGGATGAGGCACTATGTTTGTGGGGATGTGTGTAACTCGAGGATATGGAAGGTTTATCACCTAAGCCTAAAGGCACAAGCCACTAGCCAAGGATAAAGGACCGAGATAGTTGCAGTTCACCACCAAGGCTTAAAGGAAATTCCACCAGCCAAGGATAAAGAACTGTTTGATTCACCACCAATGACGTTGGATAAAGAATCGAGATAATAATTCAACTCACAAAGAGGAATTTTCATTCATTCAACCAGTCTGATTACAAAATGAGAATATGTCTCATTATATAGATATTAGACTCAGAATTGAAAACAACATGGGAACTACCCAAACATTAAAGACTAAACAAAACTGAAATAGCATTAAAGGTCTAGGAACTAGGGAATGCAATAAATGACATGGGGACTAGGAGTCTTATCTCTTCAGCCTTCAAAATTCGTCCACCAACAATAACTAGCAAATATCTACTTCCAAAGAGCATTAAATCACTATGGAACTTATCCTGAATAACTCTCCTTTGATATATCATCGATCAGCAACGAATTTTGATATTGGTATCATCATTCCTTAACCCATCGAAGCAAGTTGTAACCGAAGTTAGTCTTGGCATGAATAAGTACCGATAGTGTTTGTTTTGCTGAAGGAATCTGCTCAGGACTTAAGGATTGATCAGTAGTCTCGGATGCTCCCGCATCAGCTGGGGCATATCTTCTTGGAGAGATAAATGCCATGTCTGAAGGGTTCTAGATCCCTCTTGGAGTTTTCCATGCTAAATCTCTTTAGCTCCTCCTCTATGTACATCTTTTGTGAAAGACCTAGCATCCTATTTGGTCTATCTCTAAAGATCTTAATTTTCAATATAAAGGATGCTTTTCATAGATCTTTCATAGAGAACTCCTTTGATAACCACATTTTGATCATGGTCAATATGTAAATATTATTCCCAATTAGGAGGATGTCATCTACATACAGTAAGAGGAAGACAAGAGCACTCCCACTAATCTTTTTGAATACACATGACTTTTCTTTATTTTTAATGAAACCAAATGATTTGATCACATCGTCAAAATAAGCATTCAAGCTCTGAGATGCTTATTTAGTCCATATATGAACCTCTGCAGCTTGCAAACCTTATGATCTCCATCACTGGATGCAAATCTAAGGGACTGTTTCATATAGATATCTTCATCAAAATATCTATTTAGGAATGCTGTTTTCACGTTGATCTATCATATTTCATAATTAAAATAGGCTGCAATAACAAGCAATGTACGGATGGATTTTAGCATTGCCTTTGTGTTGACTATACCCTTTTGCTACTAGCCTAGCCTTGAATATCCCCACATTCCCTTCTACACCTATCTTTCTCTTATAGATCTATTTACACCCAATAGGTACTATACCTTAAGGTAAATCTACCAAGGTTCAGACTTGGTTTGAGTGTATTGAGTCAATTTCTAACTTCATTGCCTTTAACCACTTCTCGGAGTCAATATCTGATATAGCCTCATTGTCTTGGGATCAACATCATGAACCCCATTTTTCGTGAGGAATATTTTCTCAATATCCTCTAAAAAAGTACCTAAGTACCTTTCAGGATGATGGAAAACTCTAGTTGATTTTCGAGGTGGAGGAGGTAGTGTATGGACTAGCTCTAATTAATTGGGTCCATAGGTTCCTTAGCTCGTTACTCTTTATAGACCTTCTCCTCAAGCTTAATCTATCTTCCAATGCCACCATCTTGAATAAATTATTTTTCAAGAAAAAAAGCATGTTGACTCACAATCATATTATGGTCTTTTGGAAGATAGAAATAATATTCTAATAACTCTTTAGAATATCCTATGAACCAAGCTCTAAATGACCTAGACTGTAACTTGTCTACCTACTGTCTCTTGACAAGAGCCAGACAACCCTAAATTTTGAGGTGACTTAGACTGAAATTCTTACATGCCATATCTCATATGGTGTGGCAGAAATAATTTTAGAGAGAATTCTATTTAGTAAATATATTGCTGTTATTAGACTATGTCCCCAAAGAAACTCAAAAAGATCTATGAAGCTCATCATTGATCAAACCATATCTAATAGAGTCAGATTTCTCCATTCTAAAATCCCGTTGAGTTGAGGCATTCCAGATGGAGTCCATTATGAGACTATGCCATTTTTCTTAAGATAATCTAGGAATTTCTGACTAAGATATTCACCTACTCGATCTGATCGAAGAATCTTAATGAGTTTTCTTATTTATTTTTTTACTTTTATGTCTAAATTCTGTGAACTTTTCAAAGGCTTCAAATTTGTGATGCATCAGGTATATATATATCCATACCATGATAGATCATCGGTAAAAGTAATGAACTAGACATAATAGCCTCTAGCCGACACATCAATTGGGCTGCATATATTTGTATCTACTAAGGCAAATAGGTCTATGGCCCTTTCCCCATGTCCTATAAAAGGGAGCTTCGTCATTTTCCTTTGAAGGCATGATTCATAAATTAGATATAACTTGAAAGTCAACGGACTCATAAGTTCGAATTTCTCCAATTTATTAATGATGTCTTCCGCTATATGATCTAGTCTTAGGTGCCATAGATACTTATCATTTAGACTATCCTTAGGTCGCTTGAATTCTATGGCATTCACGTTTTGCTCAACATTAAACATAGACACATCAATATATAATTGGTAGAGACCATTAATTAAGAAACCACTTGTAATTTTATTTTTTTCAAAAAGAATAGTACAATGGTCCTTAAAAAATCTAATTACATAACCTTCTTGTACTAACAAGAAATAGAAATTAAATTCCTACTTGCTGTAGATACATAGTAACAATCCCTAAGTACTAAATCTAATCCTGATGGTAATCGTAGAGTGTAGGTTCCCATGGCCACAACAGCAATCCTTGCTCTATTTTTGATGGCAGGATCATCTCACCATCCCTCAGCCTCTTGCTCTTCTCAAGATCCTATATAGAAGTGCATTAGAACCACAGATAAGCACCTAACTGGATGCAAAAGAAACCATTAGGTTAGATTCGATTACGAGCATACCTTCTGTTGGGGATAAATCCACGCTTGTCGAAGTTCGGCTAAGACTCCGATTCTTAATCAGTTCCATTTGGTTGCCGCTATAAAAATTGAACCTCAACCCACGGGAGAATTCGAACTCTGAATCATTCTGAGATGGCCAAACTCCAACACTGCAGTCAGATAATTCGATTGGCTGGTAAGACCGATTTTGGATTCAATAGGGCATTACAGACTCCTTCTCCAGACAAACTTGAACAGTTGATGCTTCTACCCCAGAGAACCAGCTAAGTCCCTAGCTCCTGCACGTCTCATTCGGCCGATCTCCTCCTAATAACCTGCATGGCCCCCTTGGACGAACTTCTAGGGATCCTCCTTTTTTTGGCAGAATCTTAGTCAAACCCTCCTAGATTTCTCCTTCAGTAGAACTTCTTTAGTAGTCGAACTTCTTTCGAACCCTTCTGGATTTCTCCTTCAGCAGAACTTCTCTAGCAATCAAACTTCTTCCGAACTGCCCCCAGACGAACTTCAGCGATTTATTGTTATTCACCGGTGAGCAACCCTAGGAATGGCTGAACTTCAAAGGAATAGCAGAGACACCGGTAGAGAAGAGACCACGGTGTACACCCTCAACATAGAGAACAAAGGCCAATGCACGGTCAATCCTGAGAGCCTTCGAACTCCTTTGGAATAGCAGCATCCAAGAGCTCTTTGTTGCTTGTGACCACCCCATCCGAGCTTTAGCTGTTGGGCCTCCAACGGACCAGCAAGTCACAACAACGAACAAACACCACTCTCCAAAACAAACCCCACGTGGCCCCGAACGGCCTACTACCAAGCAGTTGTGATTGTCATTATCAGTTTGTTGCAAGCTCTAGGCTATAAAAGGGATCCTTTAGATATGTTTTCTCCATGCTCTCTTCTCCTTCTCAATACTCTGCAACTTTCTCTACTGAGTATCCATTTCTATTGGCCGAAAAAGCTGACTTGATCATCGGAGGATTTTGCCAGAGCCACACCTCTAGGCTCTAGACGAGACTCATTTTGCAAGTCACTAGCGGCGACCCCATCTTCTCCGACTCCAGCACTTCTCCAGTGACGACCAAATTTTACACCAATAGGATTGGCGCTAAAGGAAGGGCCTTCTATTTCTGAAGTTTTCTTGTTGTTAAAGGAGTGCTCCATAGAGAACTCTCTTCTTCTCCTCCAGAGTCCTCCTTTTTGGAAAAGATGCCTCCTAGGAAAGCTTCAACTCAATGGTCAACGGCCTCCGTGGCTAGATCCCATCCAGATCTGTCTGCCCCTATTTCATCCCTAACAACTCAAGCTCCACCTGCAGCAATGGTGGACACGAAGCAGTTCAACCTGCTAGTCCAATAGGTTCATGGCCTCATGAAAGCAGTAAAGGCCATGCAGCAGCAACAGCCTCTGGCACCAATTTGACTGGAGCAGGCATCTTCGGAGCCCCATAATCTAGTCTAGGAATGGTCGACTCAGGCTAGCCGATCGGTGACCTCCGAAAAGAGAAAGCAGAAGGTCAAGAGCCCCTCTCTGATCATGACTCTACCCTTGGAGAGACTTTGATCTCGTTCAGTCAAAAGACCTTAGAGATCCATGATCGTAAGGATCTCCTGGATCCAAAACTGCAAGAGATGAACCGACGGATCAAGGAAGTCCGCCATGCATTCCTCTCCCACGGTAATGATATTTGTATTGACCCTCCTTTTTCTCATCGCATCATGTAGTAACCAATCTCGCCGAACTTCAAGCTCCCCCAATTTGAGAGCTACGACGGGACCTCCGATCCGATTGACCATCTGGAGGCCTTTCGAATAATGTTGCTGCTCTACGGCACGCTCGACACCATCCTATGCCAAGCTTTTCCACCTACCTTAAAAGGACCAGCTAGAAATTGATACTCAATGCTCAAGCCGAATACTATCTTCTCTTTTGACCAAATGTGCCACTAGTTCATGGCTCATTTCATCAGCAGCCGATGCCCCCACTGAGGTTCCGACTCCCTCATGAGCATCAAGCAGCAAGAGGGAGAATCCATCTGAGCTTATGTTAACCGCTTCAATATAGCTATCCTAAAAGTTCAAAATTTGGATCAGTCTTTCGCTATGGCCGCACTAAAAGGTGGCCTTCAGAAGAACGATCTACTATTCTCCCTAGAGAAGAAGTACCCCAGGGATTTTGCTGATATGTTAGCTCGGGCTAAAGGCTATGCCCAAGCAGAAGAGACCTTCAAGGCCAAGGATAATGAAGCCATAGAAGAATGGCGAATGGATGAGCCAAACAAGCCCGCATCTGAAGAGAAGTTGAACGAGGTTCAGCCACGCTCCCGATTCTCCTCGAGCGCAAGCGAGCCCAAACTCCTCCTCAATCTCATTGTCCAAGAAGCCCTGAAAGAAGGGTGTGGTGGAGCTCCCCCCTCCAAAGGTCCCACAACTATGACCCCCTCAATGCTTCAAAAATACAAGTACTGATGGAGATCATGGAGCAACTGCCTAGATCCAAGAGGATGCGTTCTCATCCCAACAAGCACAATCCTAACAAGTATTGCCTCTATCATCATGACCACGATCATGATATAGAAGAATGTATCTAGCTCCAAGACGAGATCAAGGAGCTCATCAGACGAGGTAGGCTCAGTCAATTCCTACGACGTCGGCCTGAAGGGCGGGAAGATCGGTCAAGGGCACTCCTGCAATCGAGACCGCCAAGGAAGGAGTAGCAGGCATATCAGCCACCGCTTGGCATCATCAACACCATCTCTAGGAGACTTTGGCGAGGGAAGGCTAGCGGATCAGCAGAGCCCAAGAAGCGGTAGAGAACTGAGGAGCCCATCACTTTCACCAACGAGGATGCTCAAGGAGTCCAGTTCCTTCACAATGACGTAGTTGTAATCTTTTTAAACATTACTGACTATGATGTGCACCGTATTTTAGTAAATAATGGAAGCTTTGCTGATGTTTTGTTTTACGATGCTTTCTCGAAAATGTCTTTACCTAATAATCACTTGAGACCTTTGAACTTCTCGTTGGTAGGCTTCACAGGTGAAGCCGTGCTAGTTGAAGGCATAACAACTCTGATTGTGGCTGCAGGACAACGCTCAAAGCTGGCTAAAGCGCATGTCAATTTTCTAGTCATAAAAGCCCCATCTGCCTATAATGCTATTCTTGGTCGACCTAGTTTGAATGCACTCCGAGCTATGGTCTCAACTTATTACTTAAAGGTAAAGTTCCCGACGAGCTATGGAATTGGAAAGATCAAGGGAGACCAGGTCTTAGCAAGGTACTATTACTCCATCACCTTATAGAAAAACACCCAGCCCGACCTTTGTCCTATTGATGGGCTGGATGTCCATGATGACCTTACAAAGGAGTGGGGCGAGCCTATGGAAGACCTCATTTCTGTCCCATTGAATGATGGAAATGCAGAGCATACTGTGCAGATCGACTCCAGCTTGGGGTAAGAGGTTCAAGAGCAACTCATCACCTTCCTTTGGAGGAATGTGGACGTCTTCGCCTGGGTCCCAATAGATATGCCAGGAATTGATGTCGAGGTCATGGATCATCGATTGGCCGCTGATCCTAAGTGTCGGCCAGTAAAAGAGAAAATGCACAGCCACGCTCTGGAGAGGCAGAAAGCAATTGCAGAAGAAGTCGACAAACTCCTCAAGACTGGATTCATCTAGAAAGTTAACTACTCGAGCTGGGTCTCAAATGTGGTGCTCGTTAGAAAGTCAAATGGCAAGTGGAGGATGTGTATAGACTTCAAAACGCTGAACAAAGCCTGTGCAAAAGACAGCTATCCCCTACCTAGAATTGATCAACTGGTAGATGCAACCTCAGGCCATGAGCTCCTCACCTTCATGGATGCCTTTTTTGGCTATAATCAAATCCGAATGGTGCCAAAGGATGAGGAGAAAATTGCTTTTATTACTGACCATGGTTTTTACTGTTATAGGGTTATGCCTTTCAGACATAAGAATGCGGGCGCCACGTACCAATGCCTGGTCAACAAAATCTTCAGGAAGCAGATTGGCCAAAACATAGAGGTGAGTTCTACGAAAATCTAAACATCTCCCATCATTTCATGTCAATGGCCTAATTGCAGACAAATGGTGAAGCAGAGGTGACCAACAGAATTCTACTATAGAGCATCAAGGAAAGGCTTAAAAGAACAAGGACTTGGGTGGATGAACTCTACCACGTCCTCTGAGTGTACCGAACTACTTAAAAGCTACCGACTGGAGAAACATCATTCACCCTGGAGGCAGTCATCCTAATCGAGCTTAAACTTCCATTCTTCAATGAGCAGCGTAACTAATAGGACCTTAGAGTCAACCTCGATCTGTTAGAGGAAAAAAGAGAAGAAGCCCAAGTTTGGATGGTAGCCTATAGACGAAGAGTAACTAGACTCCATAGTAGAAAAGAAAGCATTCAGAGTGGGAGACTTGATACTCCGACGAGCATCCATTTTGCAGCCTCAAGATCGAGGAAAGCTCACCCTGAATTGGAAAGATCCATACGGAGTAGAGGAGGTCGTCTGGCCCAGAACTTATTGCTTGAAGGAGCTTGAAGGAGCGATACTCCCATGGCCTTGGAATTTAGATAACTTAAGAATGTACTACCAGTAACTTTTTTTCAAAAATTTTTTTCTATTTTAACATCATTACTTCTTGGCACAAAAATTGTATAATGACTGATAACTCTTTGAAGCAACCTAAAGTGGCTCGTTAGAAACAAGAGGAGAACCTCATCCTAACATAAGTAAGGTCGAAGGCCTCGTTAAACTATGATGAGATTTGGGAAGCGGCCCTACCAACGGTGCTAATGTGCCCCTATAGTCCGTTAGGAATAGGAGGAGAACCTCATCCTAACATGAGCAAGGTCGAAGACCTCATTGAACTAAGATGAGATGAGGGAAGAGACCCTACCAATGGCCCTAATGTGCCCCTACAGCCCATTAGGAATAGGAAGAAAACCTCATCCTAGTGTGAGCAAAGCCAAAAGCCTCGTTAAACTAAGATGAGATGAGGGGAGAGGCCCTACCAATGGCCCTAATGTGCGTCAATAGTCCGTTAGGAATAGAAGAAAATCCTTGTCCTAACGTGAGCAAAGTTGAGGGCCTCGTTAAATCAAGACGAGATGAGGGGAGAGATCCCGTCGACAAATTCGACGAACCTCTACGATCATGCAAAAGGTGGAAGGCCGAGGCCTTGCTAATCTAAAGCATGGAAAAGGCCAAGGCCATCCTAATGACTGTCGTACGCATCATGCTACGGCCACACCAAATGCCAAAGGTAGAACACCATCCTGATCCATGGAGCGGACCTCTAGCCTGACGTCCATGACAAGCGCCTCATTAGAAACAAAAGAAAAACGAGACGCCCAAAATCACCTCTACAAGAGATGACCAAAAAAAAGAACAAGAAAAAAGAAAGAAGAAAAAAAAAAGAGGTACCATGTCGTCATGAAGTTGTGTTCATTATAAATAAAATTGATTGCACAGTGGATGCACTAAAGTAAAATGAAGGTCGGTAGGGACCAACCGTGCGAAAGAACAAAGGCATTACAGACGAAATGAACATCGGTGAAACCGATTACATAAAGGAAAAAGAAGGAAGGTGAAGTCCTAAGGCAGTCCAAGCTCTTCAGACTTTGGGTTATTGGCTCTAGCCATCACCAAAAGTTCCCTTCAGTCAAGATTTCCTCCTTGAGCTCCTTCTTGTATAGGCCATCGATATACATTCTGTTAGAGTACTCAAACTTAGCCTCAAGCTCTCGCCGCTGCTTCCTCAATACTTCAAATTCAGCTTTAGCATCCTTGACGGCTTGACGCTTGCAGATCAACTAGAGCTTCAACTGTTGAACTTCAGTTTTCTCTACCCCAACAGCCTCCGAGAATTCACCAACAGTCCTCCTCAGAAAGATGAGCTCCTTAGATTCATCGCTTGATCCAGCCTATTGAATGCTATAAAACTTCTTTCGAAAATAGGTCACCTCATCCCTGGCAGGCTTTAGCTCACCTTTAGGCCTAGACATCTTCCATGCCTAGGTTGCCCGGTAACTGTTGTGCCGGTCTTTAGCATCCTGCAGCTGCTTCTGAAGTTGAAAGAACTTTTTCGACCAATCCCAATTATATTGGGCTTCATTGGTGGATCATGACAAACTCCCTTCCAAGAGATGGATTTTTTCTTTCGCCCTCTTGAGATCAACTTCGAGAGAGTCGATCTTCACCATCAGTGCCCAAGACTTGTCGCTCGTGCTCTTCCAAAGTTCAGCAAGCTCCTTCTCAAAATTTTTTTCAGGATGTTGAAGCTCGTGAAATTTTTCATGTGTACGCTCCAGAGTGACTTCTTTAGTCACCTCCAAAGCATTCTTCCGAGAGGCCTGAAGGTTGGCCTCAGCCTTCTTCAACCTTTTTCTTAATTAGTGGACTTCCTTCTTCAAACCCTTTATCAAAGGCTTGAACGAAACTCCCTAAGGTAAGGGGTCGGCGATCGGAGAAAGGGGATCGTGGCCTTGGTTGTTGGTGTTCAGAATCACATGCAATGCAGAGTGTAAAGAAAAAGAGAGATTTGCTTTCATTACTTCAAATATTTTTAGTACATTAAAAAAAAGGGGGGGGATACATAGATGTCAAAAGTTTAGACCTCGGATGGCTCACCCACTGAAGAGGTCGAGACATTCTCGGCTACCTCCGACTCTCGGGCAAGCTCGAACACTACACCTGCAAATTCTAGAATTTCTAGAGCAGCTTCGATGGCATGGGTGGTAGGGGCAACCTCGGCATTTGTGCGTGAAGGGCCAGCTCTATTCTCTAGCTCCTCTAGGTGGAGGTCTAGATCAATGTCAGGAAAGTTCTTGGCAACCCACTCAAGCAGTTCTAGAATCCTTCTAGGAAAGATTCTCTTGGGCGATGTCTATTTTGATATCCTCCATATCTTTGGAGGACTTGAAGTCTTGCACTACCCTTTCCATGGTGGCATTGACCTCCCCTCCTGCGCTTTCCTCCTTTCCTCCTGCTCTAGAGCTAGTCTGGCCCTCAAGTTCACCATCTCTTCGTGCTCCTCTCTCAACTCTTCCCGAAGGCATGCAACTTCAGATGAGTGGGTCACCGAGGCGACCTTTAGAACATTAGCCTTGGCTCGAGCCTTCTTAGCTTCTATGCGGGCTTCCTCTAGGGCTTCGAAAGCTTCGGCTCGATTTTGGTTTGCTGCCTCAGAGTGGGCAAAAAGGTAGTATCCCAACTGCAAAACAAAAAACGAGTAAGAATCCTAAAAGATCCCAACTTTAAAGCCTAAAGAGCATGAAGCCAAGATCAGAAGAAGCCACTTACCTACAGGAAGGCGGCGAAGGACTCACCAAACCTCTTGGCATCGTCCCTTTGCCTCATCCTTTCTACGATGTGGGGAAGGATGCTCCCCTCCATCAGCGATTGGATGACCCTTCGATCATCCAGCGAACCCTGTTCTTGGCTAAGATTCTCTCCTTCGGAGCTCTTAGCCTTCCGTCCGATCTTCTTACCGACGGCCCTCTTCTTCTTCCTCTCCACAACTTTCTCTTGCCGAACAGGAGCAGGAGGGGCGGCTTCATCAAACATAGCTGGGCTCGATGCCATAACGGTGGGCTCAAGGGCAGACACAGATCGAATTGGCATAGCCTGGCTCGACTCTCCAGTTCGACCCTTCTTCTGTGGTTTGCCGAAAGAACCGCCCTTCCTCTTAAGGGTTTGGATTCCCTTCGTCAAGTGGTTTTAGTCCTCTGGAGTCATTTTTGCAAAGAAGATAAAGTTAGAAGGTCAGAAGAATGAATACCACTCAGCTGACTGAATATGAAGAACTATCTGTTGGGTTTAGAGGATTGAGATCAAAATTGAACAAGGTCTGCTCGTTCAGAAGTCTAGGGATCGGTGGAGCATCAAAGGACTTCAGCTTATCAACCAAACTCTAATCCTCGCCTTCTAGCCTAGGAGCTCGATGGACCGATTTTCTTACCTTGCCCCATGGAGGAAGCCCTAGCTCTAAGGAGGGATGGGAAATGAAGAAGAATTTCTCCTTCCAGTTGTGAACAGAGGAAGGAGAACCTTTAAGCAATCCCTTCTTACCAAATTATGGAGATACGTACCACCAATTCTTGATGGTGCGACGATGTTTAAAGGTAAAGAAATTGCTGAATAAGAAATGGTAGGTCGGATGCCTGCCATGGTGCACAAAGAGAGAAATCCTATGATGAATCTAAAGGAGTTCAATGCCATAGCAATAAGGAAAATATTTAGAAACCTGAATAGATTAGCTATGAAAGGAGGCAAGGGTAACTTAAGCCCAGCCCGAAAGGTTTTGACATATAGACAGATTCGGCCGGGAGGGGGTGAGCAAGCTCAGTCGTCGGGTCTAAGAAGTTCAAGCTCATACTCAGAAGAAATTCCAAACTGAATCCTAGCTAGGAAAAGGTTGTCAGGTCAAAGTTTGCAGGGAATGGTTGCAAGCACAACAGGATGGGCTGATCCCAAGGGTTCAACCTCCTTAGGAGGCGGGTTCACCAAGGTTAAAGGGGTCGGGCTCCCAAAATAAGTTGATCAGGTTCCCTCAGTCGAGGAATCACCTAAAAATAAAAATAAAAAAATAAGATGTTCAAACTTCGACAAGAACAGAAAGAGCAAGAAAGCAAAAAAATGTAGAGATAATCCAAAAAAGTATCAAAGAGCTAACCTAAATCGGCTGGAAAGAATAAGAAGATAATGAATGAAATGAAAATCGAATGGAGGTGCCCCGAAAATCAAGGAAAATGGAGGAAGAAGCTTGAACTCTTGCATGGGATAGAGAGGGAACCAGAGGAAGGAGATGAAGATTTCAGAAGAAGTCGGGACTCGGAGGAGGAAGGCAGGTTTAAGTGGCCCCTAGAGTCCTTAGGCAGTTATGATTATAGATTTTCTCCAACCGATCTCTGATCGATGTGTATCCCACTCATCATGGCAGAAAGCTTCCAATGGGCAGATCCTTAATTGCACTGTACTTCGAGCAGACTTCTCACAGAAATTCGAAAAATATATCTTTGGATAACCATGCATTTACAAAGCTTCGGTGCCAGCCCAATAAAAGCCAAACTTTCCCATCCAACCAAGGCACAGAAAACCCAATAGGGTTGAAAAATCCGTCGAACTTCAACAGTCTCCATTTCACTCCAATCCTTCGAACTTCGAACTCGAGAGTAGGGGGACTAGTGTAGGGTATAAATCCACGCCTGCCAAAGTTTGGCTAAGACTTCGATTCTTAATCAGTTCCATTCGGTTGTCGCTATAAAAACTGAATTTTAACCAGTGGGAGTATTCATACTCTGAATCATTCTGAGATGGCCGACCTCCAACACTACAGTTAGATAATCCGATTGGTTGGGAAGACTGATTTTGAATTCGATAGGGCGTTGCGGATTCCTTCTCCAGACGAACTTGAATAGTCGATGATTCTGCCCTAGAGAACCGGCTAAGTCCCTGGCTCTTGCGCATTCCATTTAGACGATCTCCTCCTAATAACCTGCGTGGTCCCCTTGGACGAACTTCTTGGGATCCTCCTTTTTTTAGCAGAATCTTAGTCGAACCCTCCTAGATTTCTCCTTCAGCAGAACTTCTCTAGTAGTCGAACTTCTTTCAAACCCTCCTGGATTTATCCTTCAATAGAACTTCTCTAGTAGTCAAACTTCTTCCGATCTACCCCCAGACGAACTTCAGCGCTTTATCGTTACTCACCAGTGAGCAACCCTGGGAATGGCCAAACTTCAAAGGAATAGCAAAGACACTGGTAGAGAAGGGACCACGACGTACACCCTCAACATAGTGAATAAAGGCCAACGCACGGTCAATCCTGAGAGAGCCTCTAAACTCCTCTGGAACAACAGCATCCAAGAGCTCTTTGTCGCCTATGACTACCCCATCCGAGCTTCAGCTGTTGGGCCTCCAACGGACCAGCACGTCATGACAACGGACACCACTCTCCATAACAAACCCCACGTGGTTCCAAACGGTCTACTACCAAGCAGTTGCGGCTGTCACTATCAGTTTGTTCCGAGCTCCGGGCTATAAAATAGATCCTTCAGATACGTTTTCTCCAAGCTCTCTTCTTCTTCTCAATACTCTATAACTTTTTCTACTGAGTACTTCATTTCTATTGGTCAAAAGAGCTGACTTGATCGTCGAAGGGTCTTGCCAGAGCCAGCCCCCTAGGCTCTAGATGAGACTCATTTTGCAGGTCACCAGCGGTGACCTCATCTTCTCCGATTGCAGCACTTCTTCGGCGATGACCAGATTTCACACCAACACCCCCAAAAGAACCTGACTCCTTATTCTTTAGGCTGGCTAGGTATAAAGGTTAGTTCCATTTCCAATGGCTGTTAGTGTTGCAATGGAAACACTTACCCTTGTCAGCAGCCTTCTTCTTCGGCTCTGCCTTCTTCTTTCTACCTTCCATCTTCTACTTCTTCGCAGACTTTATTTTCTTTTCAAAAAACTTTCTTTTGGAAGAAGTCTGCTCCACAGAAAGAACTGAGCCTTTAGAACCTTTCATGGAAAGCTCAGCAGTAACTAGCATGTTTATCAGTTCAGCCAATTTTGACTACAAGATCACACCAATTTGTAGGTCCCTATCCAACTTAACACCAAGCTTCAGCTCTTCTAGGTCTTTGATCATCATCAAATAATGATCTTGGATAGAATGCCCATCGCACATCTGTGTTTTAAAAAGTCTATAGGAGACTTGATACCTAGTTGTGCGACTCTGCTCACCAAACAACTCTTGTTGGTGAGCCAACATCTATTGGATAGTCATGATGTTCTCATGTTGATGCTGTAGCTCATCAGACATAGCGCCAAGCATGTAGTACCTTGCTTTTTTATCCTCATTTATCCACTTCTCTACAGATGCTCTCTAATCAGCGATTGGATGGACTGGTGAGGTGGATGGATCCTGGTCTAATACATAAAATAGCTTCTCAGACTCCAAAATAATTTTGTAGTTCCTAAGCTAATCATTAAAATTAGGTCCAGTCACTCTGTGGGTATCTAGAATTTTGGCTATGGGTTTAGATGTGGACATTTTTCCTATAGAGAGTCAAAATTTCTAGTTAAATTTTGTAATTAGACTTGATCGATTTGTTTGAGGATTTTATTTTTAAACAAATTAGGCTCCCACTATTTACTCGGATCGCTACACTCCTTTGATAGAGATACAAAAATCTTCATGATCAAAAACTTTTAGTGGGTGGTGCAATCCCACCAATTGGTTCACCATCTTACCTAATAGTTATTGGTGATGGGTCAGTTCGATGGATAGACAACTCTTGTCCATGATACCCTAATCATGGTGCATCCAAACCTGGTCTCTAATTCATAGAGCTCATCATGTCCGAAATATTGCTTCAATCCTTAGTTAAGTAGACCCACCATTTGGATGAATTAGATTCGTGATTGGGTCTCTCATCGTATCTAGAATATTGAGCCCAATCCATCCTCCAATCCACAACATCCAATGCCTAACAAACATGGTTGCATCTTCTTGGGAAAACTGAATCACTATAACCAGTCGAGAACAATCAACCCTGGGAAGGGCCTGCACATCTACAATAATAAAAGACCAATGACTTAATATTTTCTTAAAGAAATTTGATTTAGGTGTCTTTAAACTTGACTTAATTTAGTCATAACAATTATGACTAACCTTGTGGCATGGGTTAGCTCGAATCGTTAGCCACCTCAAATCAAAACTAGTTCGACCCAATCAACCAAGTAAGTATGATCAATGGGAGGAATATGCCATTAACTTGCCATGAACACATTCAGGCCGAGTAGCTTCCAATTAAAGACCACTGGTCATATCTACCAAACTTACCTTAGACATCAATTTGTCAAACTAGAACTAATGGAGTTAGCCTACAATCCAAGCTTGAATCATGGAGCCAAATTAGGTCTTGACTTGGTCAACCACATGTGACTATGAGTCGACCTTGACCCAGACTTAATCCTATTGGACTGATCAATTCTAAGCACTCTTAATCCCACCTAACCAACTCTTGATTCAATTTAATCAATCGCTAGACCAAATTGAGCTATCTATACTTGAACCCAATTTTATGAGGGTGTCTTAGATCTGAAAATTCATAATTTTTTGATGTATTGATTTCATAAACTTAATTCTTAATTAAGTTTGGATTTATGATCAAAAACATGCACAAAAATCCTAGGGTTTTAGGATCATGGATTTTGCATAAATTAAGTTTTTGAATTTTTGATTAGAGACAAACACGCAGCACCACTACATGCCATAAGAGCACCCCATCAAATGGTAAGAGAGGGCCTTTAAATCCTTCTTACTCTTATGGCCGGATGGCTAAGGAGAATGCTCTAATCAGAAATAATAACTATACTACAAAACTAATAGATCAATAACATATATCACATACAAAATTATAGATCTAATTATGCATGCTTTGTATACATCTAATGTAACAACAACTAAACTAAATATGCATGTTTTTAGATCTAATAAATCTCACATATCATCTAAAAAATAAAATTTTAAATGATCTAATCATATAAAATCCTATTCTAGACAATTATAGAACCATTCTACAAACTAGTCTAGACATGCATCCATCATATCGCGTATGAAAATTAAATTTTAATTTTTTTGATTTTAGATCTGATCGTGTCTGATGTGACATCTAAAATTCTTAATATCAAATCATTAATTAAATTAAAAATTACATCTAAGGTAGTAGATCTGAAGAACTGCCAAACTTGCTCCGATACCAGCTGAAGGAAAAATGATTTTTCTACCGCAAGATCAATTTGATCTAATCAGATCTATAGCAAAATTTTTAATAAAAATTTTATAAAAATCTAATCAAATCTGAGAGTTCTCAAACCTGATCCTAATGATATGATATTAGAAATAAAAATTAAAACTAAAATAGGAACTAATCTTATACCCGTTCGGGGTAAGTGTTAACTTGACGATGATCTATCATCACCTAACATTCTGGATCTAACCATGCAGTGCCTAGCCTCGATTGGAATCCACTTGGGCTGGTTCTAAATGTCTTCTCCTTCTGAATCAAACCTTCAAAGATTAGATCTGGATCTGATCTGCCTTCAATTAGTAGTTGAAGGGAGCACGCTCGTCTCATAAACTCGTCGTCTCTTGTTTGAACTTTGCACCAACACCTTATTTCTTCCTTGCTAGAATTTCACCCAACTTTTAGGTGTGGAGAAGAGAGAGAGGAGGAAGAAGGGGTGTGGAATAGGGATGGTGTCAGCACTTTGGCGTGGAGCAATTGGGTGCATAAAAAAGTAAAACCCTAGGAACATAGGGTCTTTAAATAGACTCCTATGCACCGTACAGTGCCACACAACATCAACGAATCATATTCGTTGATTAAATCAGATCTAAATCTAATTGGCCACATGATGTCACCTGATCCAATCAGGTTAGAGTCCCCTAAAATTCTTTATAAGTGGCACCAAGTTCGGAAGAGCACGACTTGTTTTAGGCCTAGAGGTCTTTGATCCCATCAAGAAACCCAAGAGTCCCATTCTTGTGGGATTCTTCCTCTTATTCCCCATGTGTGCATGCCAACATGGGGTGTGCGCACATACTTGTTCATGAAAAACCCAAGGGAGTGCACGCCCCTATCCTTTCTTTCCTGCATATGGGTCAACCCTTGATCATCCTGATAGTGACAAGAATTGGTAGGTCTTGTCCTATCAAATATAGGAATTGGCAGGTATTGTCTCATAATATTTTTCTAATCTGAACAAACTTCGGTCAAACCAGGACAAAACCATACAAGATCCCTAGGTGAGCCCAAACCAATTTGGCTTTGCCGAGACGAAATAGAAAGACTACAAAAAAAGAATATTAGGCTCAATCATGTGCTAGCATAATTTTCTTGAACCTAATTGAATCTCATTCAGATCAATTGAACTGGATTAGTTCAATTGATGATCACCAGATTCAAACCCTTGTTTGTGTGACCCAGTTAGGTTCAGTTCTGTATGGTAATGGGATATGTCATGATCTCTATCATCGACATCATCGAAACTCCTTTCGATGGATCAGAACTTCTTCTGATTCGAACAGCTAGAATGATCGATCATCTAAATCATTCTAATTGCTCCCAAAATCCACCAGTGACACCTAGCAGTATATGGTGGCAACCCATCAGAGCTGAATGCGAACCTCTTGGTGCAGCTACCTGTGTGATTAAGTTCTTCTATCTTGAGCCCCGATCAGATTAGGGTTAAGGTGAACTCGTCAAACCCTAGTGTCTGTCATATGATGTAATCATTCGATTCAAGTCCGATGTGAAAATCTAAATAGAAACTCTTTCTATTATTTCACTCTGCCATGGCCATGGGCTTCTGGACTTGATTCTCATGATCATCATAGGGCTGCTCCTCTACCACCGAGGTAGATAGATTCCATCTTGATGCAATCCAGTTCCTACAATGAACATGCTATAGCCAACATACACCTCAGGGTTCCATATGGCTAGGAGATCGAGTAATGGTGTAGTCAAACTATAACACCCTCAAGGTGAACTACCGATGCACCTCAGGTCAAAGAACCAGACACACTACTGCAGCATCGAGTCAGTCATTGACGAGAAGGTAGACTTCCTAATGACTACTCGAGGTGGTCACGCTCAGTGCCCTCATTCTCTAACGAGTACCTGTACTCTCGCTCCGGTGTCTCCACACCGTAGACTCAAGACTCATCTACTAAAGAGAAGCGATTGTACACCAACCTTCTGGATCAATCACCATCCTCGTGATGATCCTATGGTCGGGAGCATTTTATGAGTTAATAATGATTATTCATGTCTTAAATTTTCAACTCTTGAAAATATGAATTATCATTACCATTAACTCAAAGGATGTATCACAGACACTAAATACACATATGTGATAGAAAATAATCTTTTATTAATTTTATATCAAAATTATAAAATTGCCCTTATAAGTGTATTACAAGTGTCAGCCAATCTGGCTTCTAGGGCATACATCTAACAAACTCCCACTTGACATAAAGCCAATTGGCTACAAATCTAGGTCCCATCTTCTTAAGGTGGGCTTTGATCTTCTACTATCCCAAAGGCTTCATCAGTGGGTCTACCATATTGTCTGTGGAGTATACTCTCTTGACCATGACGTATCCCTTCTCGAGATAATCAGAGATAAAGTGGAATTACCGCTCAATGTGCTTGAATTTCTAGTGAGACCTGGGCTCCTTAGCTAGGATTATGGTGCCATTGTTGTTGCAATATAGAGAGACGGCATCCAATGGCATCACTTCGAGATCTATAGTGAACTTCTTGCACTAGAATGCTTCCTTCATAGCTTTCGATGCAGTGATGTACTCAGCTTCTATGGTGGAGTCTGCGATCATGATTTGCTTGGAACTCTTTCAGCTAACTGCACCATAAATAGACTTTCAGATGTTGACTTTCAATCATCTAATGTCAGATATAAAGTCCGAGTCTGTATACCCCTAAACCTGGAGTTCTTCAATACCAAAGATCAGAAACATATTTTTGTCCTTCTCAAGTACTTAAGGATAGATTTCATGAAAGTCTAGTGCTCTTCGTCTGGATTCAACTGATACCTACTCGTGATACTCATAGCAAGGGCAATTTTAGGACGTGTGCATAGCATAGCATACATGAGGCTCCCTATTACCAAAGCATAAGGGATCTTACTTATGCATTCAATTTCCTTAGGTGTGCTGGTGCACATCTTCTTGAAGAGATGAATGCCATGTCTGAAGAGTACTATACCCCTCTTGGAGTTTTTCATGCTAAATCTCTTTAGCACCTCCTCTATGTACATCTTCTATGAAAGACCTAGCATCCTATTAAAGTTTCTTCTCTTAGATCTTTCATAAAGAACTCCTTTGATAACCATATTTTGATGGTGTTCTACATGAAAATATCATTCTCAATTAGGAGGATCTCATCTACGTATAGTATGAGAAAGACAAGAGCACTCTCACTGACATTTTTGAATACACATGGCTCTTCTTCATTTTTTATGAAACCAAGCATCATTAAAATAGGCATTCTAGCTCTGAGATGCTTGTTTAGTCCATATATGAACCTCTGTAGCTTGCAAACCTTATGATCTCCATTACTGGATGTAAAATCAAGGGGCTGTTCCATATAAATATCTTTCTCCAGATATCCATTTAGAAACGTTGTTTTCACATTCATCTACCATATTTCATAATCAAAGTAGGCTGCAATAGCAAGCAATGTGGAGATGGATTTTAGCATGGCTACCGACGTAAAGGTATCTTGATAGTCCATGTCTTTGCGCTGACTATACCCTTTCACTACTAGCCTATCCTTGAATGTCTCCACATTCTCATCTGCACCTATCTTTCTCTTGTATATCCATTTACACCCAATAGGTACTATATCTTCAGGTGGATCTACGAAGGTCCAGACTTGGTTTGAGTGTATTGAGTCAATTTCTAACTTCATTGCCTCTAACCACTTCTCAGAGTTGATGTCTGATATCGCTTCATCATAGGTCTTGGGATCAACACCATGAACCCCATTTTTCTTGAGGAATATTTTCTCAATATCCTTTGAAATAATATCTAAGTACCTTTCAAGACGATGGAAAATCCTAGTTGATTTTTGAGGTGGAGGAGGTAGTGTATGGACCGGCTCTAATTAATTGGGTTCCATAGGCTCCTTAGCTCATTGCTCTTTTAAAAACCTTCTCTTCAAGCCTAATCTGCCTTTCGATGCCACCATCTTGAATAAATTATTTTTCAAGAAAAATGGCATGTCGACTCACAATCACATTATGGTATTCCAGAAGGTAGAAATAATATACTAATAACTATTTAGGATATCCTATGAATCGAGCTCTAAAGGACCTAAGACTCTAACTTGTCTACGCTTGTTGTCTTTTGACATGAGCCAGACAACCCACAAATTCTGAGGATGACTCAGACTTGGATTTCTTACCATGCCATATCTCATACGGACGTGGTAGGAAATAGTTTTAGAGAGAACCCTATATTCAGTATATATATTGAACTGTCATTAGACTATGTCCCCAAAGAAAACTCAGGGAGGTCTGTGAAGCTCATCATGGATCGAACCATATCCTAATAGAGTCCTGATTTCTCCGATTCTGAAATTCCGTTGAGTTGAGGTGTTCCTGGTGGAGTCCATTGAGAGACTATGCCATTTTCCTTAAGATAGTCTAGGAATTTTGCTAAGGTATTCACCTCCTCGATCTGATCGAAGAACCTTAATGGGTTTTTCTAGTTTGTTTTTCTACTTCATGTCTGAATTCTTTGAACTTTTCAAAAGGCTTCAGACTTATGTCTCATAAGATACACATACCCATACCATAGATAGATCATCGGTAAAGGTAATGAAGTAGACAAAATTGCCTCTAGCCGGCACATCAAATGGGCCGCACACATCAGTATGTACTAGGGCAAGGAGATCTGTGGCCCTTCCCCATGTCCAACAAAAGGGAAGTTTAGTCATTTTGCCTTGAAGACAATGATTCACAAGTTGGATATGACTCGAAAGTCAATGGACTCATAAGCCCAAATTTTTCTCCAATTTGTTAATCCTATCTTCTGCTATATGACCTAATCTCAGGTGCCATAGATACTTATCGTTTGGACTATCCCTAGGTTCTTGAATCCTATGGCATTCACGTTTTGCTCGATAGTTAAATACAGGTACATATCAATATGTAACTGATAAAGACCATTAATTAAGAAACCACTTTGCAATTTTATTTCTTTCATAAAGAATTGTACAATGGTCCTTAAAGAAGGTAATTCACATAACCTTCTTAGTGCTAAGCATGAAATAGAAATCAAATTCCTGCTAGCTGCAGGCACATAATAACAGTCTTTTAAGTACTAAGTCTAAACCAGATGGTAATCGATAGAGGGATATGTTCCCACGGCTATCAAAGCAGCAACTCTTGCTCCATTACCGATGCGTAGGATCATGTCTCCATCCCTCAACCTTCTGCTCTCCTCAAGACCCTATATAGAAGTACATAAGTGAAGTACATAAGTGAGCACTAGAACTAGAGTCAAGCATCTAACTGGATGTAGAAGAAACCGTTAGGTTAGATTCGATAACGAGCATACCTCCAGAAGGACTTGCCTCCTTCTTGTTCTTTAGGCTGGCCAGGTATAAAGGATGGTTGTATTTCCAATGGCTGTTAGTGTTGCAATGGAAACACTTATCATTGTCAATAGCCTTCTTCTTCAGCTTTGCCTTCTTCTTCTTTTGACCTTTCACCTTCTGCTTCTTTGTGGACTTTTTCTTTTTTCCAAAAGACTTTCTTTTGAAAAAAAACTGCTCCACAACAAGAGCTGAGCCTTTAGAATCTTTCATGAAAAGCTCAGCAGTAACCAACATGTTCATCAGTTCAGCCAATGTACATTGGAGTTTATGCATATGAAAGTTCATGATGAACTATGCCCATATGCATCAGTCAAGGAACTACAAGATCACATCAATTTTCTGCAGGTCCCTAGTCCAACTTGACACCTAAGCTTCTCAAGCTCTTCCTAGGTCCTTGATCATCATCAGACAATGATCTTGGACTAGACTGCCCATCACGCATCTATAGCCTTAAAATAGTCTATTAGGTGACTTGATATTTAGCTGCACGACTCTGTTCACCAAAAATCTCCTTGTAGGTGAGCCAACATCTTCGGCGTAGTCAGTCCCGATATTCTCATGTTGGTGCTGGTAGCTCATCAGACATCGAGCACCAAGCATGTAGTGCATCTGGCCTTTATTATCTTCATCTGTCCATTTTCTCTAAAGATGCTCTCTAATCAGCGGATCGGATGGGCTGGTAAAGTGGATGGGTCCTAGTCCAATACATAAGACAGCTTCTTAGAATCCAAAATGATTTCATAGTTTTTAAGCCAGTCCTTAAAATTGGGTCTAGTCAGTCTGTGGATATCTAGAATTTTGGCTAGGGGGTTAGACGTAGACATTTTTCTTGTAGAGAGTCAAAGTTTCTTAGTAAATTTTGTAATTAGATGATTAATTTATTTTGAGGTTTTATTTTTAAACAAAATAGGCTCCCACTATTTACTCGGATCCCTACACTCTCTTGCCAGTGATGCAAAAATCTCCAAGATCAAAGGCTTTTAGTGGATGCTGTGGTCCCACTGACTGGCTCACCATCTCACCTAGCAGTTATTGTTGATGGATTAGCCTGATGGGTGGACAACTCTGGTCCATGATTCTCTAGTCATGGTACATCCAAACCTGGTCTCTAATTCATAGAGATCATCATGTTCGAAATATTGTTTCAATCCTTAGTTAAGTCGGACCTACCATTTACATGAATTGGAGTCATAATTGGATCCCTCATCATATCCAGAATATTAAGTCCAATCCATCCTCCAACTCATAGCATCCAATGCCTAATAGACATGGTTATGTCTTTTCGGTGCAACTGAACCACTATAACTAGCCAAGAACAATCAACCTCGGAAAGGGCCAGCACATCTACAATGATGGAAGATCTATGACTTAATATTTTCTTAGAAAAATTTGATTTAGATCTCTTTAAACTTATTTACTTAGTCATAACAATTATGACTAACCTAGTGGCATGGGTTAGCTTGAATCATTAGCCACCTCAAATCAGAACTAGGTCAACCCAATTAGCTAGGTAAGTGAGATCAGTGGGAGGAATATGCCATTAACATATCGTGAATGCATTTAGGTCGAGTAGCTTCCAATTAAAGACCACTAGTCATATCTACCAAATACCTTAGACATCGATTTGTCAAACTAGAACTAATCGGGTTAGCCTACAAACCAGGCTCGAATCGCAGAGCCAAATTAGGTCTTGACATGGTCGACCACGTGATTGTGAGTCAACCTTGACCTAGACTTAATCCTATTGGACTAGTCAATTTTAAACACTCTTGATCCTATGTAACCAAATCTTGATTCAATTTGATCAACCACTAGACCTAATTGAGTTATCCATACCCAAACGCAGTTTTATGAAGGTGTCATAGATCTAAAAATTCATAATTTTTAAACATAATTGATTTTATAAACTTAATTATTAATTAATTTTGAGTTCATGAATAAAAATATGCACAAAAGATCCAGGGTTTTGTAGAAATTAAATTTTTGAATTTTTTATTAGAGACAAATATGCAGCATCCCTACATGCCATAAGAAAACTCCATCAAATAGGAAGAGAGAGCCTTTAAACCCTTCTTACTATTATGACTGGATGGCCAAGGGGAATGCTCTAATCAGAAATAATAACTATACTACAAAACTAATAGATCAATAACATATATCACATACAAAATTATAGATCTAATTATGCATGCTTTGTATATATCTCACGTATCAATAAGTAAATTAAATATGCATATTTTCAAATCTAATAAATCTCATATATCATCTAAAAAATAAAATTTTAAATGATCTAATCATATAAAATCCTATTCTAGATAATCATAGAATAATTCTACAAACTAGTCTAGACATTCATCCATCATATCACATATGAAAATTAAATTTTAATTTTTTGATTTAGATCTGATCATATCTGATGTGACATCTAAAATTTTTAATATAAAATCATTAATTTAATTAAAAATCAGATCTAAGGTAGATTTGAAGAACTGCCAACCTTGCTCTAATACCAGCTGAAGGAAAAATGGTTTTCTCGCTGCAATATTGATTTGATCTAATCAGATATGTAGCAAAATGTTTCATAAAAATTCTATAAAAATCTAATCAGATTTAAGAGTTCTTAGACCAGATCTTATTGATCTAATATTAGAAATAAAAATTAAAACTAAAATAGGAACAAATCTGATATCTATTTAGGGTAACTATTACCTTAATGATGATCTATCGTTAAGTGCAAGTGCCTGGCCTCGACCAGAGTCCACTTGGGCTGCTTCCAGATGTCTTCTCCTTCTGAATCTAACCTCTAAAGATCAGATCTAGATCTGATCTGTAGATCCTTCAATCAACAGTTGAAGAGAGCGCGCTCGTCTTATGAACTCGTCATCTCTTGTTTGATTTTTGTGCCAACACCTTATTTCTTTCTTGCTAGAATTTCATCCAACTTTTGGGCATGGAGAAGAGGAAGAGGAGGAAGAACGAGAATGGAATAGGGATGGTGGCAGCATTTTGGCATGGAGCAATTGGGTGCATAAAAAAATAAAACCCTAGGCATAGAGGGTCTTTATAGACTCCTATGTGCCATGCAGTGCTGCACAGCATCAATAAATCATATTCATTAATTTAATCAGATCTAAATCTGATTGGCCATGCAATGTCACCTAATCCAATCAGGTTAGAGTCCTCTAAAATCCTTTATAAGTGGTAGCAAGTTTGGATGAGCACAACTTGTTTTATGCCTAGGTCTTTGATCCCATCAAGAAACCCTAGTGTTCCATTCTTATGGGACTCTTCCGCTTACTCCCCATATGCACCAACAGGGGGTGTGCGCACATACTTACACATGAAAAACTCAAGGGGGCACATGCCCCTAGAAGATTTCCAAGGGGCATATGCTCGTATCCTTTCTTTCCTGCACATGGGTCAACCTTTGACCGTCCTGATAGTGACAAAAATTGGCAGATCTTATCCTATCGAATATAGGAATTGGCAGGTGTTGTCTCCCAATATTTTTTTGGTCTAAACAAACTCTAGTCAAACCAGGACAAAACCATTCAAGATCCCTAGGTGAGCCCAAACCAATTTGGCTTAGCAGTGATGAACTAGAAAGACTACAAAAGGAGAATATTAGGCTCAATCATATGCTAGCATGATTTTCTTGAACCTAATTGGATCAAATCTAAATCAATCAAATTGGGTTAGCTTAATTGATAACATCCAAACCCAAATCCTTGTTTGTGTGACTCAGTTAGGTTCAGTTTTGTATGGTAATTAGACATGTCGTGATCTCTATCATCGACATCATCGAAACACCTTTCGATAGACTAGAACTTTTCGATTCATACAATTAGAATGATCGATCATCAAGATCATTCTAATTGCTCCCAAAATCCACCAGTGACATCTAGTAGCATATGGTGGCAACCCATCAAAATTAAATGTGAACCTCTCGGTGCAGCTACCTGTGTGATTAGGTTCTTCTATTTTGAGCCCCGACAGGATTAGGATTTAGGTGAACTCGTCAAACCCAACATCCTGTCATTTGAATAGATCATTCGACTCGAGTCCGATGTGAAACCTCAATAGAAAACTCTTTTCTATTATTTCACTCTATCATAGCCAAGGGTTTAAGGACTCGATCTCAAAATCATCTTAGGACTACTACTCCTTATCTATCGAAGTAGATAGGTCCCTTGTTGGTGCGATCTAATTCCTATAGCCAACACAAACCTCAGGATTCTGAATGGCTAAGAGATCGAGTTATGGTATAGTCAAACTATAACACCCTCATGGTGAACTATCGATGCACCTCAGATCAAAGAATCAGTCACACCACTCAGCATCGAGCCAATCATCGACGAGAAGGTAAACTTCCTTATGACTGCTCAAGGTGGTCATGCTCAGTGTTCGCATTCTTTAACAAATATCTAAAAAAAAAACTAAATTTTTTCTACCGTAGGATGCATCTGATCGGATCAAATTTATAGTGAAATTATTTTAAAAATTTTTTATGATTTGATCAGATTTGAGAGTTCTCAGATCTGATTAGATTGATCTAAAATTTAGAAGTAAAATAAAAATTATTGGTGCAAAATTTGGTCATCATCGGAGAAGAAGAGATCACCATCGATGACCTACAAAATAAGTCTCATCCAGAGCCTGGGGTGGGTGGCTCTGACAAGAACCTCCGACAATCAAGTCAGCTCTTTCGGCCAACAAAAATGGAGTACTCAATCAAGAGAATTGCAGAGTATTGAGAAGGAGAAGAGAGCCTAGAGAAAATGTATCTAGAGGATCCTTTTTATTAATGGAGCCTATAACAAATTGATAGTGACAGTCGTAACTATCGGATAGTGGGCTGCTCAGGGCCACGTGGAGTTTGTTATGAAGGATAGTGTCTGTTGTCGTGAGATGCTAGTCCGTTTGAGATTTGATAGTCAAAGTTCAGAGGAGTAAGCATCGATTGGTGATGACCTTTGAGCTATATCAATTCTAGAGGAGTTTGGACTTCTTTAAGGTATTCTGGGTGTGGGTCGATTCATGCCATGTTCGAGGTCGGATTTGTGTAGGAGAGGAGACTCTTCTGAAATCAGAAAGTAGATCTGCTGGAGAGATCTACGCATAGCTTTTTTAGAGGAGAAATCTAAGGAAGAATTTGCCTGACAGAGGAACCCAACTACTGGAAAGAATCTAGAAGGAGTTCGTCTATTGGAGTAGTTTGGAAGGAATTCGCATGTTCGAAAAATTTGGAAGGAGTTCAGCTGTTGGAGTCTGGAAGGAGTTCGACTGCTAAAGAAGTTTGCCTATTGAGAGAATCCGGAAGGAGTTCGACTGTTGGGGGAATCTAGAAAGAGTTCGACTATTGGGGGAATCTGGAAGGAGTTCGGCTGCTAGAGGAGTTCACCTGTTGGAGGAATCCGGAAGGAGTTCGCTCGCCTATTGGAGTCTAGAAGGAGTTCGCCCGTTGGTGGTCCAGAAGGAGTTTGGCTATTAGAGTCTGGAAGGAGTTCATCTATTGGGGGAATCTGAAAGGAGTTTGGCTGTTGGAGTCCAGAAGGAGTTCGGCTACTAGAGGAGTTCGACCGTTGGAGGGAGATCGATCGAACGGGATGTGAAGGTGTTGGAGACTTGGCCGGTTCTCTGGGGCGATATTAACTATTCAAGATTGCCTAGAGAAGGAATCCACGATGTTTTGTTGAATCCAAAATTGGTCTTCATGATTAATCAAATTCTTTGGCTATAGTGTCAGAGGTTGGCCATTCTAAAATGATTCAGAGCTTGAATATTCCTATGGGTTGAGGTTCAGTTTCTATAACCACAATCAGACGAAATTAATTTAGTCAGAATCTTAGCTAAACTTTGGTAGGCGTAGATTTATCCCCAACAAAAATAAAAATGGTAATAGTTATCACTTGATCGGGTAAACCGTTTACCCATTGTGATGATCTGATGACTGATCCGAGGTTCTGATTGAGCCGCGCATGTGTCCGACCTCTATCGGTATCTACTCAGATCAGATCTGGAAGTTTCCTCATTCTAGATTTGATCTCCAAAGATCAGATCTGATGTCTTTTCATAGAGCCTTCAAAACAAACTCTAAAGGCTGTGTGTTCATCTCACGAACACCGTCATCTCTAGCTGACCTTCACGCCCACGAGACTTGATCTTTACTCGCAGGTTTTGCCCAACTCTTGGGCATGGAGAAGAGGGAGAGGATCAGATGAGGGAGGTGTGGAGATGGTGATTTTGGCAGGGCTTCGCCATGGAGAATTTTCTATATACAATAGCTTGCACAGGGCCCTATTTATAGACCAAACCAAGAGTCCATTCGCATGTGACTTTGAACAGGTCAAAGCCAACAAGCAGAAGGACTCTCCCATGATCTCCAGGCCCCACAACCCATTTTTTTAGATTTTTATCGCACAAAAAATAAAGGGATATGGCATTGAAACAATTTGGGATAAGATTAAGTTGGCACACAACTCTTATCTCCCAAGGGTTTGAACTATTCAAACTTTTGACCCATTCAAACTTGATTTGAATGGGGCACCTCCATACATATCCATATAGGGTGCATGGGCAAAGGGGGAGTGTGCCCCTTATTCATCACATAAATTCCATATGGACGTGCACCCTTAGATAAATTCTATCGGGTGCACACCATATCTCTTCTTTCCTTCATATTAGGTCAACATTTGACCCTTGTCCTGTTCCCATCTCATGGGATTTTGGACAAACATTTTTCAAGTCCCATCCAATGGAATTAGGTCAATTCCTAACTAAGTTAGAACAAGCCTTGATCAGGCCAGGACTCAGTCCAGTCAGATCAAGAAAAATCTATCTAGAATTTTTGGGAGAGGCTTGTCCAAATTTCATCTCATGATTTTAGGACAAGCCGTAATCCGGCAAAAACAACCCTTATCTTGTTCCCATCTTATGGGATTTAGGACAAGTCTTGATCAGGCTAGGACAAGGTCCAGTCAGATCAAGACAAATCCCTATAGAGTTTTCGGATAAACCTTGACCAAATAGTTCCATAAATTATCAGATCTTGTTCTGTTTCCATCCGATGGATTAGAATAAGCCTAGATCAGGTTAGGACAAGACTTTTCTGATTTGGACAAGTTCTAGTCAAACTAGGATAAAATCATACAAGGCTCTTCGATGAGCCAAATCCAATTTGGCTTAGTCGAGATGACCCAAAAGACTATAGAAGGAGAATGTTAGGCTTAATCGTGTGCTAGCATGATTTTCTTAAACCTAATTGGATCTAATCCAAATCAATCAAAATGGGTTAGCTCAATTGATGACATCCAGATCCAAACCCTTATTTGTGTGACCCAATTAGGTTCAGTTCTTTATGGTAATGAGACATGTCATGATCTCTATCATCAATATATCATCAAAATATCTTTTGATGGATCAGAACTCTTTCAATTCACCCAATTAGAATTATCGATCATCAAGATAATTCTAATTGATCTCAAAATCCACTATTGACATCTAGCAGTATATAGTGGCAACCCATCAAAACCAAATAGAACCTCTCGGTGCAGCTACTTGTGTGATTGGGTTCTTCTATCATGAGCCCAAACAGGATTAGGGTTAAGGTAAACTCGTCAAACCCAACACCCATCATATGAATGAATCATTCGATTCGAGTCCAATGTAAAATCCTAATAGAAACTCCTTTCTATTATTTTATACTACCATGGCCATGGATTTTAGGACTTGATCTTATGATCATCATAGGACTACTCCTCTACCAAGGTTGATAGATCCCATCTTGGTGCGATCTAATTCCTACAATAAACATGCTATAGCCAACATACACCTCAGGATTCCGAATGGCTAGGAGATCAAGTTATGGTGTAACCAAACTGTAACACCCTCAAGGTGAACTGCTGATGCACCTCAGGTTAAAGAACTAGACACACTGTAGCATCGAGTTAGTCATCGATGAGAAGGTAGGCTCCCTTATGACTGCTCGAGGTGGTCACACTCAGTGCCCTCGTTCTCTAACGAGAGTACATGTACTCTCACTCTGGTATCTCCATACTGTAGACTCAAGACTCATCTACTCTAAGAAAGTGATAGTATACCGATCTTCCGGATCAATCACCATCCTCTTGATGATCCTACGATTGGAATTAATTTATAAGATAATTATGATAACACATGTCTTAAATTCTCAACTCTTGCAAATATGTGTTATCATGCCTATTAACTCAATGGATGTATCACAGACACTTTATACACAATGTGATAGAATAAATAATCTTTTAATTAATTTTAAGTCAAAATTATAAAAATGTCCCTAGATAGTATTTAACAAGTGTCAACCAATCTAGCTTCTAGGGCACACATCTAACAAAGTTTCACTTGACCTAAAGCCAATTGGCTATAAATCTAAGTTCCATCTTCTCAAGGTTGGCTTAGATCTTCTGCAGGCCTAAAGGCTTCGTCATTGAGTCAACCGTATGGTCTATGGAGTCGACTCTCTTAACCTCGATGTATTCCTTCTTGAGGTAATCATGGATGAGGTGAAACCATCTTCTTGGAACTCTTCCAACTCACAGTACCATCAGTGCACAAAAATAAACTTTCGAATGTCGACTTTCGATCATCTACGTTAGATATAAAGTCTAAGTTTGCATACCCCTATACCTAGAGTTCACCATGCTGAACCTCTTCAACACCTCCTCTATGTGAAAGACCCAGCATCCACTTCAATTTATCACTATAGACCTTAAAAATAAAATGAAGGATGCCTTACCTAGGTCTGTCATATAAATTTTTTTAGATAACCATACTCTGACCTATGTCAGCATGGGAATATCATTTCCAATCAGAAGGATATCATCCATGTACAATACGAGGAAGACAACTGCGCTCCCACTGACCTTCTTGAACATACTTAATTTCTCCTCATTCTTGATAAAACGAAACTGTTGATTACATCAAGCATTCCAACTACGAGATGCTCGCTTAAGTCCATAGATGAACCTTTGCAGCTTGTAGACCTTTGTGATCACTATCACTAGATGTGAAAATAAACAACTGTTACATATAAATATCTTCCTCAAGATATCCAATTATGAACTCCATCATCACATACATCTATCACGGCTCCTCGAATCAGGGCTGGACCAGACATGGGTCAAGGTGCAAATCAGATCGTTTTGCTGGATGGGTTCGAGGTCTGACTACATTCTCTTGAGATTTGGACAACTTGGAGATCAAATATGAGCCCTAGAATTATCTAAAAAAATGTGTACAAGATCTACAAGGAGTACACAAGAGAATGGGGCTGGGGGCACATGTCTCGAGATGTATGTTGGTCAGCAAAGAAGCTAGTGCAACGAGACGTAACAGAATGTAGTTTAGCCATGTGACTTTGTGCAATATTCTGGGAACTCCATAGAACTCAGTTCAAAGTGGGTAAGGCACTATCTTAAAGAATTTTTTGCTTTGAATCTAACGGATTAAGTTTCATTACAATCCGAGTTCGTTTGAGTCATGAACTTGATAGTTTTATCTAATTGCATAAAGTCCTGTGGGAACAGGGATTATGAGTTTATCCTACTTAGAGAGTTGAGTTCATGAGGAACTTGTAACTTGGGGTTGTTCCCATAAAAAGGACACTCAAGGGTGGCGTTGGAGATCAGAGAGGGAAAGAAAGAGATCATCTAAGGATCCTCTTGTATTTGTGAGAGATCGAGAGAGCTTGTATTGTAAACCAACGAGTGGTTATTTAATAAAAGTACTCTTCCCCTTATTTCATCTTCTTCTTCATGGTGTTTTCTAGTATCGCATTCCACTATGTTCTATTATTGTTGGGTGTGACCTAAGTCATAGAGACTAGGTTCCTACGCTAGGGAGGCTGATCGGTTCTCTTCTGCCCTATGAAGAGCTGACCGAGCCATATGTTGTTGGGATTTGCTCTGAGATCCCTTCGTACCTGACAATTGGTATCAGAGCAATACTGAAAATGAAGAAGATGACCTCTACATAAACATCCATGGTGGGAATGGGTGATTCATCATCCTCGACCTTGGATCCCAATCTTGCCTCTAGAGGAGGCACGGCAATGGATGGAGTGCATATCCCAATCCTGCCTCTGGAGGAGGCACGGCAATGGGTGGAGTGCATCTAGTTTATGATTCTCTACAAAGGCTACAGATTGCATCTCCGAATATCTCCACCGACAATCAACTATGGAAGTGCGAGGCCCAAATAGCTAAGGTTGAAGGACGAGTGGAGGACCTCGAGGGTAAGGACACAACCCTTCGAGGTGAGATTGCTACTCAGCTAGATCAAATTTCCTTCGATATGGAGAGGTGCTACAAGGAAGTGCTGTAGCGCAACAAGAAGTTGGAGACCGTAGTGAAGTTTCTCCAAATACAGGTGGTTGACCTTTCAAAGGAAAAAATCACCATGGCCGTGTCCTCTTCTAGCTCGATAATGGAGGTCACAAGTGAGGCTACGTGTCCCATGCATAAGCTTGATGTTCCCAAGCCGCAGGAGTTCTGCGGGCAGTGGTCCGCAAAGGAGGTAGATAACTTTCTTTTTGCCAAGGAACAATACCCACAGGTTACCAGCGTAAGGGGTGAAGCCATGAAGGAGAGCATGGTGGCCATGTTCTTGAGGGATGTGGTGATGCTTTGGTGGTGACGTCAGGCTGATGATGTGAAGCGAGGGGCTGTTCCAATCACCACTTAGGCATAGTTCCAAACTGAACTTCGAAAGCAATTCTTCCCTGAGTTCGCTAAGGATGATGCTCGAGCATGACTACAGTGACTCATGCAAAAGGATGATGTGCATGAGTATGTGCGAGAGTTCAGCAAATTATTGTTGGAGGTACCAGACCTCAGCCAGGAGGACTCTTTCTTCACCTTCTTTGATAGGCTCAAACCATGGGCCAAGATGCAGTTGCAGCGAAGAGGCTCAAACGAGGCGATAGCTCAAGCGGAGGCTCTCATCGAGTTCAAGACTCAACCCACAGCTCCCAAAGCCCAGGCATCCAAATAGGGCAAAGCTGGCGGAGCAAAATCAGGGCACAAGGGTGGAAAAGGCTCAAATCTAGGCTCCTCAAGTGGAGAGGCTTCCCAAGTGAAGGGCAGAGGGGTGGTGCAAGGTACCAGCACTATCTCATGCTACATTTGCAATGGACCGCATAAGGTAAAGGATTGTCCATTGATGGGCAAGATCACATCTATGATGATGGAGGAGCAGCAAGAGACTGACCAAAGGATGGGTTCACTTAGTCTCAACACCCTGAAGGCCAAGGGGCCACGAGGCCTACTCTATGCACCTATCAATATCAATGGTCACACCTTCCAGGCATTCATTGATACAGGTGCCATTGACTTCTTCATGGACTTGGCAACAGCAAAGAAGCTGAACTTGAAGATTGAACATGATGAGCACACATTCAAGGCAGTCAACTTCGTAAAGGTAGCTACAAGCGAAACAACCAAGGATGTTGAGATCCAATTTGGTACATGGACCAAATGGGTGACAACAATGGTCGCCCCTATCGACGACTACAAGGTGGTCATCAGTATGTCTTTGCTAACCTAGCTACATGCCATGGTGAAGGTGGATTCAGATGTGGTGGTGGTTCTGAATTCTAGCGGACCTTGCATGGTTCAATGGAAGCGAGTTAGAGGGACTCCGCAGCTAGTCCAATCGGCAATGCAGCTTGCTAAGGGGCTGACAAGGGGACTTCCAACATACATTACATCCATTCAAGAGGAAGACCTGCTGGAGGGAGAAGAGATCCCAGCACCCATCGAGGGTGTTCTCACTGAATTCGGAGATGTGATACCCCCCTGAATTACCCAACCAATTACCACCAAGAAGAGAAATCGATCACCGAATTGATTTGGTGCAAGGAGCATGTCCACCAGCTCAAACACCATATAGGATGGCCCCATCTTAACTCCAGGAATTGAGGAGATAGCTAACAGAGTTGGTGGACAGTGGGTTCATTCGACCTTCGAAGAGTCCATATGGAGTACCAATACTTTTTCAGAAGAAGCATGATGGTTCGTTGAGACTCTGCATTGACTACAGGGCCCTCAAACTCACGGTGAAGAACAAGTACCCCATTCCACGGATTGATGATTTGTTCGATCAACTTGGTAAGGCATGGTGGTTTTCCAAGTTGGATCTTCGCAGTGGGTACTATCAAGTTCGCATGGCGGAGGAGGACATTGAGAAGACTGCATGTGTGATAAGCCAGAAGTTGGAAGAGCATGTGGCGCACTTGAGGCAAGTCTTCTCCACCCTACAGCAACACCAGCTCTTTGTGAAAAATGAGAAGTGTGTGTTTGCACAATGGAGGGTTCCGTTCCTCGGGCACATCATTAGGGTTGGAAAGCTCATGATGGATCCCATCAAGATTTCAGCCATAGTCGAGTGGGAGGTACCTACATGTGTTACACACTTATGCTCTTTTTTTGATTTGGCAAATTATTATAGGAGGTTCATCACTGGATATTTGAAGTTATGCACCTCATTGATGGATTTATTGAAGAAGGATCGATCATGGCGGTGGTCGGATCAATGTCAGGAGGCGTTCGATCAACGGTCACAGAGGAGCCAGTCCTCATGCTATCGGACTTCTCGGTTCCTTTTGAAGTTCAAACCAATGCATCAGATTTTGCCATTGGAGGGGTGCTCATGCAGGAAAGACACCCAGTGGCCTACGAGAGTCAAAAGTTGAACGACACCGAGCACAGGTATACGATTCATGAGAAGGAGATGATAGCAATTAAGCATTGCCTTAGAACCTAGCGTCTTTACCTCCTCAAATCTAAGTTTGTGGTGCGCATGGACAACGTGGCCACAAGCTACTTCCAAACCCAACCAAAGCTCACCCCAAAGCAAGCGAGATGGCAGCAATTTCTCGCTAAATTCGATTTCCACATTGAGTATAAGCCAAGCCAAACCAATTTGGTCCCAGACGCCTTAAGTAGAAAGGCACAGTTGGCTGCAGTTTCTTCCACTTTTGGACCAGCAAGTGACTTAATAGAGAGGGTCAAGACCGAGATGGAGAAGGATCCATGGGCCACATCCACGGGTGAACTCATCAAGGATGGCAAGGCGCACCATTTCTGGACTGAAGGTGGGCTGATTTTGACATGGGGACAACATGTCTATGTGCCTTCAGGTGGAGGGCTGAGGTGCGAGGTGCTGTGAGAGCATCATGATTCTACGTGGGCAGGACATCAGGGGGTGCATCGGACCCAAGCTCTCATAGTACATAGCTACTATTGGCCAAATATGCGAGATGACATCGAGGGATATGTTCGCACTTGTTTAGTATGCCAATAAGACAAGGTTGAACATCAGCGGCCTGTGGGGTTATTGGAGCCGTTGCCTACACCAAAGCATCCATGGGAGAGTGTCTCCATGGACTTCATCATCGGGTTACCTCCAGTGGAAGGGTATAGCTCCATCATAGTAGTGGTGGATCGCATCTCAAAGTATGGAGTCTTCATTCCAGTACCTACTACTTGCCATGCGGAGGACATGGTGTGGTTGTTTTTCATATATGTAGTGAAATATTGGGGGATACCCCATATCACGTACGAAGGAATCTTAGAGCAAATTCCAACAACGTGCAGCTCGGCCAGCTCTTCATAGGGCAGAATAGAACTGATCAGCCTCCCTAGCGTGAGAACCTAGTCTCTATGAGTTAGGCCATGCCCAACAATAATAGAACACAGCAGAATGCGACACTAGAAAACACCATGAAGAAGAAGAAGAAATAAGGGGAAGAGAACTTTTATTGAATAACCACTCGCTGGTTTACAATAGAAGCTCTCCCGGTCTCTCGATCTCTCACAAATACAAGAGAATCCTTAGATGATCTCTTTCTTTCCCTCTCTGATCTCCAACCCCACCCTTGAGTGTCCTTTTATATATATAGGAACAACCTCAAGTTACAAGTTCCTCACGAACTCAACTCTCTAAGCACAAGATAATGATAAACTCAGAATCTTCATTCCCATAGGACTCTGCACAGTCAGATAAAACTGTCAAGTTCATAACTCAAACAAACTTGGATTGCAATCAAACTTGATTTGTTGGATTCGAAATGAAAAATTCTTTAAGATAATATCTTACTCACTTTGAACCAACTTCTGTGGAGTTCTCAAAATGTCACACAAAGTTGCGAGGGTAAACTACATTCTGTTATGCCTTATTGCACTTGCTTCTTTGCAGACCAATGTACATCTCGACATAAGTGCCCTCGGTCCCATTCTATTATGCCTCTTGAGTACTCCTTGTAAATCTTGTACACATTTTCCTAGGTAATTCTAGGGCTCAGATTTGGTCTCCAATTTGCCCAAATATCAAGAGAGTGTAGTCAGACCTTGAACCCGTCCAGCGACCCGATCTGGTTTGCAACATGACCACCTCGTAGTCGTCGATAGGGGCGACCACCATTGTCACTCGTCCGATCCACGTACCTAGATCTCAACATCCTTGGCTGTTCTGCTTGTAGCTACCTCTATGGAGTTGACCGCCTTGAATGTGTGCTCATCACGTTCAATCTTCAGGTTGAGCTTCTTCGCCGTTGCTAAGTCCACGAAGAAGTTAGTGGCACCTGTATCAATGAGTGCCTGGAAGGTGTGACCATTGATATTGACAGGTGCATAGAGTAGGCCTCGTGGCTCCTTGGCCTTCTGGGCATTGAGACTGAGTGAACCCATTGGTCGGTCTCTTCCTGCTTCTCCACCGTCATAGATGAGATCTTGCCCCTCAATGGACAATCCTTCACCTTGTGTGGTTCATTGCAAATGTAGCATGAGATAGTGCTGGTTCCTTGAACCATCCCTTTGCCCTCCTTCGCTTGGGAAGCCCCTCCACTTGAGGAACCCAGATTTGAGCCTTTTCCACCTCTCTTGTGACCTGATTTCGCTCCCCCACCTTTGTTCTATTTGGATGCCTGGGCTTTGGGAGCTATGGGTTGAGTCTTGAACTCGATGAGAGCCTCTGCTTGAGCTATCGCCTCATTCAAACTCTTGACTCCTCTTTGCTGCAACTCCATCTTGGCCCATGGTTTGAGTCCATCAAGGAAGGTGAAGAGAGAGTCCTTCTAGCTGAGGTCTGGTACCTCCGACAATAATTCGCTGAACTCTTGCACATATTCATGCACATCACCCTTTCGCGTGAGTCACTGTAGTCATGCTCGAGCATCATCCTTAGCGAACTCGAGAAAGAATTGCTTCCAAAGTTTAATTTGGAATGGTGCCCAAGTGGTGATTGGAACAGCCCCTCGCTTCACATCGTCAGCCCGACGTCGCCACTAAAGCATCGCCACATCCCTCAAGAACATGGCCGCCGTGCTCTCCTTCATAGATTCACCCCTTACGTCGGTAATCTGTAGGTATTGTTCTATGGTGAAAAGAAAGTTATCAACCTCCTTTGCGGACCGCTGCCCGCAAAACTCCTGCGGCTTGGGAACATCAAGCTTGTGTTGGGGACGCATAGCCTCGCTTGTTACCTCCATTATCGAGGTAGAAGCGGACACGCCCGTAGTGGTTTTTTTCTTTGAAAGGTCAACCATTTGTATTTGAAGAGCCTTTAACCATGGTCACCAACTCCTTGTTGTGCTGCAGCACTTTCTCGTAGCGCCGCTCCATATCGAAATATATTTGATTCAGTTGAGCAACGATCTCACCTCAAAGGGTTGCATCCTTACCCTCGAGGTCCTATACTCGCCCTTCAACCTCAGCTATTTGGGCCTCACACTTCTATAGTCGATTGTCGATGGAGATAATCGGAGATGCAATCCATAGTCCTTGTAGGGAATCATCTACTGGATGCGCTCCACCCATTGCAGTGCCTCCTCCTGAGGCAGGATTGGGATCCAAGGTCGAAGATGATGAATCCCCCCCCCGTTCCCACCATGGATGCTAATGCAAAGGTCGTCTTCTTCGTTTTTGGTGCCGCTCCAATACCAACTATCATATACGAAGGGATCTCAGAGCAAATCTCAACAACATGCGGCTTGGTCAGCTCTTCATAGGATAGAAGAGAATCGATTAGCCTCCCTAGCATGGGTACCTAGTCCCTTTGAGTTAGGCCACGCCCAACAATAATAAAACATAGTAGAATGTGACACCAGGAAACACCATGAAGAAGAAGAAGAAATAAAGGAAAGAGAACTTTTATTAAATAACCAACTGCGGGTTTACAATAGAAGCTATCCCGGTCTCTCGATCTCTCACAGATACAAGAGGATCCTTAGATGATCTCTTTCTTTTCCTCTCTGATCTCCAACCCCACCCTTGAGTGTCCTTTTATATAGGAACAAACCTATGTTATAAGTTCCTCACGAACTCAACTCTCTAAGTACAAGATAACAATAAACTCAGAATCCCCATTCCCAAAAGAGTCTGGGCAGTCAGATAAAACTACCAAGTTCGTAATACAAATGAACTCGGATTGCAATGAAACTTGATCTGTTGGATTCAGAACGAAAAATCTTTTAAGATAATGCCTTACTTTGAACTGACTTCTGTGGAGAGTTGCACAAAGTTGCATTGGTAAACAACAGCATTCTATTACGCCTCATTGCACTAGCTTCTTTGCTAACTAATGTACATCTCGAGACATGTGCCCCCGGCCCCATTCTCTTGAGTACACCTTGTAGATCTTGTACACATTTTCCTAAGTAATTCTAGGGCTCATATTTGGTCTCCAAGTTGCCCAAATCTCAAGAGAGTGTAGTTAGACCTCGAACCCATCTAACGACCCGATCTAGTTTGCACCTTGACCCGTGTCCGGTCCAGGCCTGATTTTAGGAGCTGTGACACTAAAAACTTTATCATAAATTTGACAAATATAAGCAAGTTATATTTTAAATTATCAACTAATAATATATTATCTATAAAAGAGTAATCTGAATTTTACCAATGCCAATTATTTTTCCTTTGCCATTATCGCTAAAGGTGACTACTCCTTTTCCTTCTTTTCTAGGGTAAAGAATTGCTCTTTATCACCTTGTCACGTACGAAGGGATCTCAGAGCAAATCCAAACAACGTGCAGCTCGGTCAACTCTTAATAAGGCAGAAGAAAATCGATCAGCCATCCTAGCATGGGAACCTAGTCTCTATGACTTAGGCCACGCCTAACAATAATAGAACACAATGGAATGCAACATCAGAAAACACCATGAAGAAGAAGAAGAAATTAAGAGAATAGAACTTTTATTAAACAACCACTCCTTGGTTTACAATAGAAGCTCTCCCGGTCTCTCGATCTCTCACAGATACAAGAGGATCCTTAGATGATCTCATTCTTTCCCTCTCTCTCTTGATCTCTAACACCATCCTTAAGTATCCTTTTATATAGAAACAACCCCAGGTTACAAGTCCCTCACGAACTCAACTCTCTAAGTACAAGATAAGGATAAACTCAGAATCTCCGTTCTCATAGGACTTTGCATAGTCAGATAAAACTGCCAAGTTCATGACCCAAACGAACTTGGATTGTAACAAAACTTGATCCGTTGGATTCAAAATAAAAAATTCTTTAAGATAATCCTTATTCACTTTTAACCGACCTCTGTGGAGTTCCCAAAATGTCGCACAAAGTTGCATCGGTAAACTGCATTCTATTACGCCTCATTCCACTAGCTTCTTTGCTGACCAATGTACATCTCGAGATATGTGCCCCCGGCCCTATTCTCTTGAGTACACCTTGTAGATCTTGTTCACATTTTCCTAGATAATTCTAGGGCTCTCAGATTTGGTCTCCAAGTTGCCAAAATCTCAAGAGAGTGTAGTCAGACCTCAAACCTGTCCAGCGACCCGATCTGGTTTGCCCCTTGTCCTATGTCCGATCCAGCCCCAATTCGAGGAGCCGTGACATCCTCCCCCACCTAAGCCAAAGTTGCCCCCGATAAGGCTAGGTGGTACTTGTTGATGATGTCTTTAAACTGCCGTAGTTTGTCACCATACTTCCAACTTACTTCAAAGTCTGCTAGACCTCTCCATCGAACTAAGTACTGCCCCCGACTGCCCTTCTTCTTGTCTGCCTTGATTTTAGAAACCTTGTTGGTGTAATAAACTCTTACGACCACTAGAGCTCTCCCGCTTTGAGGCTGAGAAGGGTTGATTATGTCTTCTTTTAATGGCTTCAACAGAGACACATGGAACACCAAATGCACTTTTAGCTTGGAAGGCAGCGACAATCAACTGCATGCCGCTTTATGTCAGCCCACTTCTTCATTTGTTTGGTCGCCTTCAACAAGAAGACCTGAACCAAATCTGTATCCTCCTTCAGATCCCTCATGAACCTATAGATGATTGGGCTATGTCCCACGTAGTCCGTTGTGATACTCCCTGGAGTGTCTGGTTGCTTCCCCGTTATCACCTCAAATGATGACGGTCGACTTCGATCGTTGCAAGTTGTAACTGAATTGGGCTTGGTCCAAGAGTCACACCCAATCCGACTAGTTGGCATTCACAAAGTACCTCAAATACATCTCCAGTAATGCATTTGTTCATTCTGTTTGGCCCATCAGTTTGAGGGTGAAAAGCCATGGACATCTTTAGCTCTGTTCCGACTATCCAAAATAACTCAGTCCAGAATCTTCCTATGAAGCTAGCATCACGATCAAAAACAATGCTCCATGGTAGCTCCCAATATTTTACCACATGTATGAAGAACAACTGTGCCACATCCTCCGCATGGCAAGTAGTAGGTGCTGGAATGAAGACTCCATACTTCAAGAAGCGATCCACCACTAACATGATGGAGCTATACCCTTCCACTGGAGGTAACCCGATGATGAAGTCCATGGAGATGCTCTCCCATGGATACTCTGGTGTAGGCAATGGCTCCAACAACTCCATGGGCTACTGATGTTCAACCTTGTCTTGTTAGCATACTAAACAAGTGCGAACATACCCCTTGATGTCATCTCACATATTTGGCCAATAGTAGCGATGTTCTATGAAAGCTTGGGTCTGATGCACCCCCTGATGTCCTACCCACTTAGAATCATGATGCTCTCGCAGCACCTCATGCCTCAGCCCTCTACCCCAAGGCACATAGACATGTCGTCCCCATGTCAAAATCAACCCACCTTTGGTCCAGAAATGGCACGCCTTGTCATCCTTGATGAGTTCACCCATGGATGTTGCCCATGGATCCTTCTCCATCTCGATATTGACCCTCTCCATTAAGTCACTTGCTGATCCGAATGTGGAAGAAACTGCAACCAACTATGCCTTTCTACTTATGGCATCAGGAACCGAATTGGTTCGGCCAGGCTTATACTCGATGTGGAAATCAAATTCAGCAAGAAATTGTTGCCATCTCGCTTGCTTTGTAGTGAGCTTTGGCTAGGTTTGGAAGTAGCTTATGGCCACATTGTCCGTGCACACCACAAACTTAGATCCGAGGTGGTAATGGCACCAGGTTCTAAGGTAATGCACAATTGCTGTCATCTCCTTCTAATGAACCATATACCTGCTCTCGGTGTCGTTCAACTTTCGACTCTCGTAGGCCACTAGGTGTCTTTCCTGCATGAGCACCCCTCCAATGGCAAAATCTGATGCATCGGTATGAACTTCGAAAGAAACCGAGAAGTCCGATAGCATGAGGACTAGCTCCTCTGTGACCACCTGCTTGAGATGATCGAATGCCTCCTGACATTGATCTGACCTCCACCATGGTCGACCCTTCTTCAACAAATCTATCAATGGGGTGCATAACTTCGAATATCCCATGATGAAACTCCTATAATAATTTGCCAAACCAAGAAAAGAGCATAAGTGTGTAACACATGTAGGTACCTTCCACTCAGCTACGGCTGAAATCTTAGAGGGATCCATCATGAGCTTTCCATCCCCAATGTTGTGCCTGAGGAACGACACCCTCATTTGCGCAAACATGCACTTCTCCTTCTTCACAAAGTGCTGGTGTTGCTATAGGGTGGAGAAGACTTGCCTCAAGTGCACCACATGCTCGTCCAACATCCGACTATAGACAATAATATCATCCAAGTATACTACCACAAATTTATTGATAAAGTCATGGAGTACATGTTGCATCAAAGTACACAAGGTTGCTGGAGCATTAGTGAGGCCGAAAGGAATGACAAGGTACATGAAGCTCCCATACCTTGTCACACATGCAGTCTTCTCGATGTCCTCTGCCATGCCAACTTGATGGTTCCCACTATGAAGATCCAACTTGGAAAACCACCGTGCCTTACCAAGTTGATCGAACAAATCATCAATCCATGGAATGGGGTACTTGTTCTTGACCATGAGTTTGTTGAGGGCCCTGTAGTCGATGCAAAGTCTCAACGAACCATCATGCTTCTTCTGAAATAGTATCGGTGCTCCATATGGACTCTTCGAAGGTTGGATGAACCTGTTGTCCACCAACTCCGTTAGCTATCTCCTTAGCTCTTGGAGTTCAGGTGGGGCCATCCTATATGGTGTTTGAGCTGGTGGATGTGCTCCATGTACCAAATCAATCCGATGATCGATTTTTCTTCTTGGCGGCAATCGCTTTGGTAATTTGGGGGGCATCACATCCCTGTATTCAATGAGAACACCCTCGATGGGTGCTGGGATCTCTTCTCCCTCCAGCAGGTCTTCCTCTTGAATGGACGTAATGTATGTTGGAAGTCCCCTTCTCAGCCTCGTAGCAAGCTGCATTGCTGATAGGACTTACTGTGGAGTGCTTCTAACTCACTTCCCTTGAACCATGCAAGGTCTGCTCGAATTCAGAACCACCACCACATTTGAATCCACCTTTACCATGGCATGTAGCTGGGTTAGCAAAGACATACCGATGACCACCTCGTAGTCATCGATAGGGCCGACCACTACTATCATCCGTCCGATCCATATACCAAATTGAATCTCAACATCCTTGGCTGTTCTACTTGTAGCTACCTCTAAGGAGTTGACCGAACCCAATTACAAGAATTGACTTCAAAACTTCAAAATTATTTTGGATTCTAAAAAGCTGACTCCTGTATTGGACCAGGAGCCTCCCACCTTACTAGCACGTCCATCTGCTGAACAAAGAGCATCTCTTAAGAAATGGATGGATGAAGATAATAAAGCTAGGTACTACATGTTGGGCTCAATGTCTGATGAGCTTCAGTGCCAACATGAGCACATCAAGACTACTCGCCAAATGTTGGCTCACTTACAAGAGTTGTTTGGTGAAGAGTGTCACGCGGCCAAGTAACAAGTCATGAGAAGACTTTTTAAGGCTCAGATGCATGATGGACAATCGGTCAAAGATTATTATCAAATGATAAGGACCTAGAAGAGCTTGAGAAGCTCAATGTCAAGTTGGACAGGAACCTGCAAATTGATTTGATCTTGCGGTCATTGATTGATGCATATGGGTAGTTCATTATGAACTTTCATATGCATAAACTACAATGTACCTTGGTCGAGTTGATAAACATGCTGGTTACTGCTGAGCTTTCTCTGAAAGGTTCAAAGGGCTCAGTACTTACTATGGAGTGGACTTCTTCTAAGAGAAAGTCTTTTGAAAAGAAGAAGTCTGCAAAAAAGCAGAAGGTGGAAGGTGGGAAGAAGAAAAAAGAAGAACCAAAGAAGAAGGTCGCTGACAAGGAAAAGTGTTTTCATTGCAATACCGATAGACATTGAAAGTAGAACTGCCCTTTGTACCTGGCTAGCATGAAAAACAAGGGAGGCAGGTCCTTCTGGAGGTATGCTCATAATTGAATCTAACCTAATGATTTCTTCTGCATCCAGTTGGGTGCTTTGCTCTGGTTCTAGTGTTCACTTGTGCACTTCTATACAGGGTCTTAAGAAAAGCAGGAGGCTGAGAGATGGTGAGATGATCCTGTGCATCAGAAATGAGCAAGAGTTGCTGCTGTGGCTAAGAAAACCTACCCTCTTCGATGACCGTCTGCTTAGATTTAGTTCATAGAGATTGTTATTTTATGCCTGCAGCAAGTAGGAATTTGATTTCTGTTTCTTATTTAGCACAGAAAGGTTATGTAATTACCTTTCTTTAGGTCCAATGTGCTATTCTTTTTGAAAGAAATAAAATTGCAAGTGGTTTCTTGATTAATGGTCTCTATCAGTTGCATGTTGATGTATCTAATTTTATATCGAGCAAAACATGAATGCTATAGGATTTAAGTGACCTAGGGATAGTCTAAATGATAGGTATCTATGGCACCTCATGCTAGGTCATATAGCCAAAGACAAGATTAACAAATTGAAGAAATCTAGACTTATGAGTCCATTGACTTTTGAGTCATATCTGATTTATGAATCATGCCTTCAAGGCAAAATGATTAAGCTTTCTTTTGTACATACTTGCCTTAGTATATACTGATGTGTGTGACCCATTTGATGTGCCAGTTAGAGGCAACCATGTCTACTTCATTATCTTTATCGATGATTTGTCTTGATATGGATATATATATCTAATGAGACACAAGTCTGAAGCCTTTGAAAAGTTCAAAAAATTCAAACTCAGAGTAGAAAAGTAAACCGAAAAGCCTATTAAGATTTTTCAATCTGATTGAGGAGGCGAATACCTTAGTCGAGAATTTTTAGACTATCTCAAAGATAATGGCATAGTCTCTTAATGGACTCCACCTAGAATGCCTCAACTCAATGGGGTTTAAGAATGGAGAAACTAGACCTTATTGGATATGGTCTGATCCATGATGAGCTTCACTGACCTCGATTTCTTTTGGAAACATAGTCTTATGACAGTAATATACCTACTGAATAGGGTTCCCTCTAAAATCATTTTTACCACATCGTATGAGATATGTCATGGTAAGAAACCAAGTCTGAGTCATCTCAGAATTTGGGATTGTTTGGCTCATGTTAAGGAATAGTAGGCAGATAAATTAGAATCTAGGTCCTTTAGAGCTCGATTCATTGGATATCCTAAAGAATCATTAGGATATTATTTCTACATTCTGGAAGACCATAATATGATGGTGAGTCAACATTCCATCTTTCTTAAAAAATAGTTTATTCAAGATGGTGGCATCGAAAGATAGATTAGGCTCGAGGTGAAGGTCTCCGAACACAACCTCCTCCACCTCATAGATTAGGTAGAATTTTTCATCCTCCTAAAAGGTACTTAGGTATAATTTTAGAGGATGTAGAGAAAATGTTCCTCATGAAAAATGAGATTCATGGTAATGATCCCAAGACTTATAATGAGGCAATATCGGATATCGACTCTGAGAAATGGTTAGAGGCAATGCGGTCAAAGATTAACTCAATACGCTTGAACCAAGTCTAGACCTAGGTAGATCCATCTAAAGGTATTGTACCTTTTGGGTGTAAATAGATCTTCAAGAAAAAGATAGGTGCTGATGGAAATCTAGAGACATTCAGAGCTAGGCTCATAGCGAAAGGGTGTAGTCAGTACGAAGGCATTGCAGCTTGCAAACCTTAACCTTATGATTACTATCATTGGATGTGAAACTAAGCGGCTGTTCCATATAGATATTTTTCTCAAGTTATCCATTTAAGAATGCTGTTTTTATGTTCATCTATCATATTTTATAATAAAAGTAGGCTACAATAGCAAGTAGTGTGCAAATGGATTTTAGCATGGCTACTAACGAAAGGGTATCCTAAGAAAACATTTTTTAAATAAGGTTGATCCATGGTTTTGAAAAGCCAAACCACTGTAGGACAGAAAAGAGAAAGCTTCTATATATAGACTTAAGCAAGCATCTCAGAGCTGGAATGCTCATTTTAATGATGTGATAAAATCATTTGGTTTCATAAAAAATGAGAAGCCATGTATATTCAGAAAGGTCAGTGGGAGCGCTGTTATCTTCCTCGTACTGTACGTGGATGACATCCTCCTAATTGAGAATGATATTCTTATATTGACATCCATCAAAATGTGGTTGTCGAAAGAGTTCTCTATGAAAGATAAAGGAGAAATATCTTTTATTTTGGAAATTAAGATCTATAAAGATAGAACAAATAGGATGCTAGATCTATCACAGAAGATGTACATAGACGAGATGCTGAAAAGGTTCAGCATAGAAAATTCTAAGAGGAGACTAGTTCCCTTCAGACATGTTATTCATCTCTCCAAAAAGATATGCCTTAGCATACGTGAAGAGATTGAATGCATGAGTAAGATTCCTTATGCTTCAGCAATAGGGAGCTTCATGTATGCCATGTTATGCACACGATCTGATATTACCCATGCTGTGAGTGTTACGAGTAGGTATTAGTCGAATCCAAGTGAAGAGCATTGGACTTTTGTAAAGTGTATCCTTAAATACTTGAGAAGAACTAAGGATATGAGTATTTGAAAATTGAGAACTCCAGGTTCTGGGGTATATAGACTTGGACTTTATGTCTGATATAAATGATCGAAAGTCAATATCTAGAAATCTGTTTATATGCGATGATGGTGCTATGAGCTGGAAGAGTTTCAGTAGACCATGATCGCAGACTCCACAATGGAATCTAAGTACATCACTGCATCAGAAGCTACAAAAGAAGCATTCTCGTGCAAGTAGTTTACTGCAGAGCTCGATGTGATGTCATCGGATGGCATCCCTCTATACTATGACAACAATAGTGCCATAGTCCTAGCTAAGGAGCTGAGGTCTTACTAGAAATTGATGCATATCGAGCGGTGATATCACCTGATCCATGATTATCTTAAGAAGGATTACGTAAAGGTCAAGAGAGTTAACATTGTAGATAATGCGGCTGACCCACTGACAAAGCCGTTGAGCTAGTAGAAGATCGAAGCCCACCTTGAAATGATGAAACTTAGATTTGCAGCTAATTGACTTTAGGTCAAGTAGGAGTTTGTTAGATGTGCCCTAGAAGCCAGATTGGTTGATACTTGTAATGCACTTCTAAGAGCAATTTTGTAATTTTAATTTTTATAATTAATAAAAAAAATATTTTATTCTATCATATTACATACATAGTGTCAGTGATACATTCTTTGAGTTAATGGAATGCTAATACATTTTTTCAAGAGTTGAAAATTTAAGACATGTATTTTCATAATTAACTCATAAACTGCTCCTGATCGTAGTAGGATCATCATGAGGATGGTGATCGATCCAAAAGATTGGTGTATGATCGCTTCCTCAGGATAGATGAGTCTTGAGTCTACGGTGTGGAGACACCAAAGCAAAAGTATAGGTACTCATTAAAGAACGAGGGTATTGAGCATGACCACCTCGAGCAGTCATAAGGAAATCTACCTTCTTATCGATAACTAGCTCGATGCTGTAGTAGGTATGTCTGGTTCTTTGACCTTAAAGTGAATCGGCAGTTCACCTTGAGTGTGTTATAGTTTGACTGCACCATCACTCGGTCTCCTAGCCATTCGGAATCCTAAGGTGTATGTTAGCTATAGCATGTTCATTTTAGGAATTGGATTGCACTAATAAGTAATCCATCTACCTCGGTAGAGTAGTAGTCCTATGATGATCATGAGATCGAGTCCTTCAACCCACAGTCATAGCAAAGTTATATAATAGAAAAGAGTTTTCTCTTAAGATTTCACATCAGACTCAAATCGAATGATTAATTCATCTGATGGATGTTGGGTTTGATGATTTCACCTTAATCCTAATCCTTTTAGGACTCATAATTGAAGAACCCAATCACATAGGTAGTGAAGGAAAAACCTAGTTTTCCACCATAGGATCGATCTGATCTGATCTATAGAAAAATTTCAAAAATATCTTTTACAAGTCTTTGATTAGATCTGAGAGTTCTTCGATCCAATCCTAATGATCTAATATTAAATACAAAAATTAAAATTAAAATAGCAACAACTATTATTACCCGTTTAGGGTATATTATTATCCCGACGATGATCTAAGAAAGCCTGATGTTCTGGATCTAGCCATGCAAGTGTCTGGCCTCTATCGGAGTCCACGTAAAATTGATCTAGATACGCTCTCCTTCTAGATCTGATCTTCAAAAATTAAATCTAGATCTAATTTGTAGAACTTTCAAAAGGATCTTCAAAATTAGCACACAATCTTTTGATGTAGAACACCCTATCACGATCTTTGCTTTAGCTTTCCTTAACTCTTGATTGTAGTTCCTTCACCAACCTTGGTGTGGACATGGAGAAGAAAGAGACGACCAAAGGGATGAAGGAACCAGATCTAGGGTTTCAGGACTAGATCTTAAAACTTTTTCAAGATCAGGCATTAAAAGACTAAAATTAATCAAAATTAATTTTAAATATCAAAAAATATCCTAGATCTAGTAACCTATTGCATGATCATGGCATGTCATTAAATCAAAAATTAAAATATAATGAAGAAACAAAAACATGTTGATCACATCAACATGTGTATACACTACATCTAATGGAGGCTGATATTGGCTTTGAGACACATTTTCTAACAACTTCCACTTGTCCTAAAGCCACTCAGTACAATATCTAATACCCATCTTTGACTTGTGATTGTCGAACTTTTTTATCGCTAGGAGTTTGAAGGGGTCGGTCAGGTTCTCCTTTCCGTCGATCTTTTGAAGGTCGACGTCACCTCGATCCACGATCTTTCAGATCAAGTGGAAGCGACATAGGATGTACTTCGTCTACTGGTGTGCCTTTGGTTCCTTCGCTTGAGCTATGACACCAGTGCTATCACAGTAGAGCAGGACCGAACCATCTAGGGAGGGTGCTACTCCAAGCTCAGTGATTAATTTCCTCAGCCACAGCTTCCTTCATTGCATCTGATGCTACGATATACTCTACTTCGCAAACCGAGTCTGCCACAATATGTTGCTTAAAACTCTTCCAGCATTTGGCTCCATAATTTAGAGTAAAGATATATCTCGATATGCTTCTGCTGTCATCATGGTCAGATTGAAAAATGGAGTCTGTAAACCCTGCAAGTTTTAGATCTGACACGCCATAACCAACCATTGGTCCTTAGTCAAATACTTAAGGATGGGTTTAACCACTTTTCAATGGTTTTCTTCTGGATTAGATTGGTATCTACTCACTACTCCTAGTGAGTATGCCACATCTGATCTCATACACATCGTGGCATGCATGATAGATCCCACTGTCGAAGCATACGGGACTATACTCATACTCTCTCTCTCTTTAGGAGTTGTCGGACAATCCTTCTTAGAGAGAGAAATTCATGGCCCATTGGAAGATGGTCCTTTTTAAAATTCTTCATGTGAACCTCTTCAGTACAGTGTCTATGTATGTGGACTGGGATAACCCAAGCATCCTTTTAGATCTATCCCTATAAATCTTCATCCCTAGGATGTAGGATGCTTCACTCAAGTCCTTCATGGAGAACTATGATGACAACGAGATTTTTATTTCTTGCAGTGTGGGGGTGTCATTCCCGATTTAGAGAATGTCATCTACGTACAAGACAAGGAATACCACTACTGAATCATTTGCCCATTTGTAAATGCAGGGCTCTTCTCCATTTTTAACGAAGCCATACATTTTGATCATCTTATTAAAATGCATGTTCCAACTCTGAGATGCCTGCTTCAATCCATAAATGGATCTCTGCAGCTTGCACACCTTAGACTCATCTGTGGATGTGAACCCCTCAGGTTGTATCATACACACCTCTTTGGTCAGCTCTCCATTTAGGAAAGCTATCTTCACATCCATCTGCCAAATCTCATAGTCCAAATTGGCAGCTATCTTAAGCATTATCCAAATGAATTTGAGCATTTCCATAGGAGAGAATGTCTCGTTATAGTCAATACCATAGGTCTCCATCTTTTCGTCTACGTCCCTTTTTTTCTGAAGATCCATTTACACCTAATGAATTTAACCCCTTCGAGTGGGTCAACCAATGTCCGCACATCATTAACCTTCATAGACTACATTTTGGATTTTATGGCCTCAAGCCATTTCTCAAAATTGGATCTCTACATAGCATCTATATAAGTGGTCGGATCCTCATTATTCTCATCGAGTTTGATGGGACGACCATCCCAGACCAAGAAATCATAATATCTATCCAAATGACACAGTACTCTATCGGATCACCTTAATGGTATAGGTACCCTAGGCTCCAGATCTGATTTAATCAAATCCAAGTTAGGTTTAGCTACAAGTGTCAGTTTTTCTACATGTTGAACTTCATCAAATTCAACTTTAGCGGCAATAATTCCTTCACCAAGGAACTCCTTTTCCCGGTCCAGGTTTGTCCAGATCTGATTAGATCAAGAGATATATTTCAAAAATTTTCTCTTGATCTCAATCAGATCTTGATATGTTTCAGATCTGATTCTTATTATTTTAATAAATAAAATAAAATAAGATAAATTAAATCAAATTTAATTTACCTGATTTGGGTAATCCTATTACCCTGTAGATGATCCTGATTGCAGCGGAAGGTTCTGGATCTTAGCCACGCAAGCGCCTGGCCTCTACCGGTATCCACTCGGGTTGGATCTGGAGATCCTCTTCTTCTCTATCACACCTCCAAAAATCAGATCTGGATCTGATCTGGAGGATCTTCAAAACTCTTTTGAAGATCTGCAGTCGTCCTTTTGCAGCAGCGCAGCCTTCTTGATTTTGATCGCCTTTCCTTGATCTGAATCGCACCAACCTAAATCCAAAACCCTTTTGGACGTGGAGAGCAAGGGGAGAAGAAGCTATGGCATGGAGAAGGAGGGGAGAGGCAGCCTTGGGGCGTGTCTAATAGCATTTGGAATTAGGGTTGGGCGCAGGGTCTTATTTATAGACCTCTTGTGATCCAACTCCTCTTCCTCTCAACCAATCACAACCCTTTGTGAAATCAGATCTAAATCTGATTGGTTGGAATAGAGACCCCTGGATTCCTCCTTAGAGGGTGCCTAAGACCAGTCAAACTGGATTCTTAGTAGAACTCTGATTGGAATCCAAAAGGGAGGTGGAGTCCTTGTCCAACAAGGACTCCTAGGCGCCTCCTACTTGGGCTCACGCCACCCTTGGCGTGCGCCCTTCTCCTTGCCAGGTTCTGGTAGGGGGACAAGCCCCCACCAGCTCTCCAATAGGTGCATGACATGTGGTCAAAAGTCAAAGGGTCAATGGTCAACGTTTGACCAGTCAAAGGTAGACTTTTGACCAAAGTCAAAGAACAAGAAATGGCAGGTGACCAAAAATGGCAGGTAATGTCTTACAAATAAGACAACCTATTCTGACTTGGACAACCTCCAGTCAGACCATATGAAGGCCTCTGATTGAGCACAAACTCCTTTGGCTCAGTCAGGACAACTTATTTATGATAGTAAAAGAAGAACGTTAGGTTCAATCGAGTGCTAGCACGATTTTCCTTGAACCTAATTGAATCTCATTCAGATCAATTGAACTAGATCAGTTCAATTGATGATCACCAGATTCAAACCCTTGTTTGTGTGACCCAGTTAGGTTCAGTTCTGTATGGTAATGGGATATGTCATGATCTCTATCATAGACATCATCGAAACTCCTTTCGATGGATCAGAACTCTTCTGATTCGAACAGCTAGAATGATCGATCATCTAAATCATTCTAATTGCTCCCAAAATCCACCAGTGACACCTAGCAGTATATGGTGGCAACCCATCAGAGCTGAATGCGAACCTCTTGGTGCAGCTACCTGTGTGATTAAGTTCTTCTATCTTGAGCCCCGATCAGATTAGGGTTAAGGTGAACTCGTCAAACCCTAGTGTCTGTCATATGATGTAATCATTCGATTCGAGTCCAATGTGAAAATCTAAATAGAAACTCTTTCTATTATTTCACTCTACCATGGCCATGGATTTCTGGACTTGATTCTCATGATCATCATAGGGCTACTCCTCTACCACCGAGGTAGATAGATTCCATCTTGATGCAATCCAGTTCCTACAATGAACATGCTATAGCCAACATACACCTCAGGGTTCCATATGGCTAGGAGACCGAGTAATGGTGTAGTCAAACTATAACACCCTCAAGGTGAACTGCCGATGCATCTCAGGTCAAAGAACCAGACACACTACTGCAGCATCGAGTCAGTCATTGACGAGAAGGTAGACTCCCTAATGACTACTCGAGGTGGTCACGCTCAGTGCCCTCGTTCTCTAACGAGTACCTGTACTCTCGCTCC
>QRFJ01000150.1:190166-267228 GCA_006176705.1 Cocos nucifera
CCGTCTACCGGTGTCTCCACACCGTAGACTCAAGACTCATCTACTTAAAGAGAAGCGATCGTACACCAACCTTCCGGATCAATCACCATCCTCTGATGATCCTATGGTCGGGAGCTGTTTATGAGTTAATAATGATTATTCATGTCTTAAATTTTCAACTCTTGAAATATTGAATTATCATTACCATTAACTCAAAGGATGTATCACAGACACTAAATACACATGTGGATAGAAATAACCCATTTTATTAATTATAATCAAAATTAACATTTTTGCCCCTAGAAGTGTATTACAAGTGTCAGCCAATTCTGGCTTCTAGGGCACATATATCTAACATCTCCCACTTATTCTAAAGCCAATTGGCTACAAGTCTAAGTCCCTCTTCTCAAGGTGGGCTTCGATCTTCTGCTGGCCCACGGCTTTGTAAGTGGGTCTGCCACATTATCTGCGGAGTTGACTCTCTTAGTAGGAAACTCTTCCAGCACAAACAAGTCTGCCAGATGTCGACTTCGATCATTCTATATCGGACATGAAGTTCGAGTCTGTGTATCCCTGGACCAGGAGTTCTCAACAATCATATCCTTAGTTCTTCTCAAGTACTTAAGGATACATTTCACAGAAGTCCAGTGTTCTTCACCATGGATTTGATTGATATCTGCTTGTGACACTCACCAGCATGGGCTATATCAGGTGTGTACATAGCATGGCATACATGAGGCTCCCTATTTGCAGAAGCATAAGGGATCTTGCTCATCGTTCTATTTCCTCAGGTGTTCCGCCTGGAAGCCACAATTCTCTCGAGAGAGAAATTCATGGCCCATTGGAAGATGGTCATTTAAATGTATGTGGACTGGGATCATCCTTTTCATCCCTAGGATGTAGGACTCAAGTCCTTCATGGAGAACTATGATGACAACGAGATTTTTATTTCTTGCAGTGTGGGGGTGTCATTCCCGATTTAGAGAATGTCATCTACGTACAAGACAAGGAATACCACTACTGAATCATTTGCCCATTTGTAAATGCAGGGCTCTTCTCCATTTTTAACGAAGCCATACATTTTGATCATCTTATTAAAATGCATGTTCCAACTCTGAGATGCCTGCTTCAATCCATAAATGGATCTCTGCAGCTTGCACACCTTAGACTCATCTGTGGATGTGAACCCCTCAGGTTGTATCATACACACCTCTTTGGTCAGCTCTCCATTTAGGAAAGCTATCTTCACATCCATCTGCCAAATCTCATAGTCCAAATTGGCAGCTATCTTAAGCATTATCCAAATGAATTTGAGCATTTCCATAGGAGAGAATGTCTCGTTATAGTCAATACCATAGGTCTCCATCTTTTCGTCTACGTCCCTTTTTTTCTGAAGATCCATTTACACCTAATGAATTTAACCCCTTCGAGTGGGTCAACCAATGTCCGCACATCATTAACCTTCATAGACTACATTTTGGATTTTATGGCCTCAAGCCATTTCTCAAAATTGGATCTCTACATAGCATCTATATAAGTGGTCGGATCCTCATTATTCTCATCGAGTTTGATGGGACGACCATCCCAGACCAAGAAATCATAATATCTATCCAAATGACACAGTACTCTATCGGATCACCTTAATGGTATAGGTACCCTAGGCTCCAGATCTGATTTAATCAAATCCAAGTTAGGTTTAGCTACAAGTGTCAGTTTTTCTACATGTTGAACTTCATCAAATTCAACTTTAGCGGCAATAATTCCTTCACCAAGGAACTCCTTTTCCCGGTCCAGGTTTGTCCAGATCTGATTAGATCAAGAGATATATTTCAAAAATTTTCTCTTGATCTCAATCAGATCTTGATATGTTTCAGATCTGATTCTTATTATTTTAATAAATAAAATAAAATAAGATAAATTAAATCAAATTTAATTTACCTGATTTGGGTAATCCTATTACCCTGTAGATGATCCTGATTGCAGCGGAAGGTTCTGGATCTTAGCCACGCAAGCGCCTGGCCTCTACCGGTATCCACTCGGGTTGGATCTGGAGATCCTCTTCTTCTCTATCACACCTCCAAAAATCAGATCTGGATCTGATCTGGAGGATCTTCAAAACTCCTTTTGAAGATCTGCAGTCGTCCTTTGCAGCAGCGCAGCCTTCTTGCTTTTTGATCGCCTTTCCTTGATCTGAATCGCACCAACCAAGGTCCAAAACCCTTTTGGACGTGGAGAGCAAGGGGAGAAGAAGTTATGGCATGGAGAAGGAGGGGAGAGGCAGCCTTGGGGCGTGTCTAATTAGCATTGGAATTAGGGTTGGGCGCAGGGTCTTATTTATAGACCTCTTGTGATCCAACTCCTCTTCCTCCTCAACCAATCACAACCCTTTGTGAAATCAGATCTAAATCTGATTGGTTGGAATAGAGACCCCTGGATTCCTCCTTAGAGGGTGCCTAAGACCAGTCAAACTGGATTCTTAGTAGAACTCTAATTGGAATCCAAAAAGGGAGATGGAGTCCTTGTCCAACAAGGACTCCTAGGCGCCTCCTACTTGGGCTCACGCCACCCTGGTGGCGTGCGCCCTTCTCCTTGCCAGGTTCTGGCAGGGGGACAGGCCCCCACCAGCTCTCCAATAGGTGCATGACATGTGGTCAAAAGTCAAAGGGTCAATGGTCAACGTTTGACCAGTCAAAGGTAGACTTTTGACCAAAGTCAAAGAACAAGAAATGGCAGGTGACCAAAAATGGCAGGTAATGTCTTACAAATAAGACAACCTTATTCTGACTTGGACAACCTCCAGTCAGACCATATGAAGGCCTCTGATTGAGCACAAACTCCTTTGGCTCAGTCAGGACAACTTATTTATGATAGTAAAAGAAGAACGTTAGGTTCAATCGAGTGCTAGCACGATTTCCTTGAACCTAATTGAATCTCATTCAGATCAATTGAACTAGATCAGTTCAATTGATGATCACCAGATTCAAACCCTTGTTTGTGTGACCCAGTTAGGTTCAGTTCTGTATGGTAATGGGATATGTCATGATCTCTATCATCGACATCATCGAAACTCCTTTCGATGGATCAGAACTCTTCTGATTCGAACAGCTAGAATGATCGATCATCTAAATCATTCTAATTGCTCCCAAAATCCACCAGTGACACCTAGCAGTATATGGTGGCAACCCATCAGAGCTGAATGCGAACCTCTTGGTGCAGCTACCTGTGTGATTAAGTTCTTCTATCTTGAGCCCCGATCAGATTAGGGTTAAGGTGAACTCGTCAAACCCTAGTCTCTGTCATATGATGTAATCATTCGATTCGAGTCCAATGTGAAAATCTAAATAGAAACTCTTTCTATTATTTCACTCTACCATGGCCATGGCTTCTGGACTTGATTCTCATGATCATCATAGGGCTGCTCCTCTACCACCGAGGTAGATAGATCTCCATCTTGATGCAATCCAGTTCCTACAATGAACATGCTATAAGCCAACATACACCTCAGGGTTCCAATATGGCTAGGAGATCGAGTTAATGGTGTAGTCAAACTATAACACCCTCAAGGTGAACTGCCGATGCACCTCAGGTCAAAGAACCAGACACACTACTGCAGCATCGAGTCAGTCATTGACGAGAAGGTAGACTTCCTAATGACTACTCGAGGTGGTCACGCTCAGTGCCCTCGTTCTCTAACGAGTACCTGTACTCTCACTCCCGGTGTCTCCACACCGTAGACTCAAGACTCATCTACTAAAGAGAAGCGATCGTACACCAACCTTTCCGGATCAATCACCATCCTCGTGATGATCCTATGGTCGGGAGCATTTTATGAGTTAATAATGATTATTCATGTCTTAAATTTTCAACTCTTGAAAATATGAATTATCATTACCATTAACTCAAAGGATGTATCACAGACACTAAATACACATATGTGATAGAAAATAACCCATTTTATTAATTTATAGTCAAAATTATAATTTTGCCCCTAGAAGTGTATTACAAGTGTCAGCCAATTCTGGCTTCTAGGGCACATATATCTAACAATCTCCCACTTGTCCTAAAGCCAATTGGCTACAAGTCTAAGTCCCATCTTCTCAAGGTGGGCTTCGATCTTCTGCTGGCCCAACGGCTTTGTAAGTGGTCTGCCACATTATCTGCTGGAGTTATATTCTCTCTTGGATCTGCTATCATGGAACTCTTCCAGCACACAAACAGACTGCCAGATGTCGACTTTCGATCATCTATATCGGACATGAAGTCCGAGTCTGTGTATCCCTGGACTTGGAGTTCTCCGTTACCAAAGACCAACATCATATCCTTAGTTCTTCTCAAGTACTTAAGGATACATTTCACAGAAGTCCAGTGTTCTTCACCTGGATTTGACTGATATCTGCTTGTGACACTCACAGCATGGGCTATATCAGGTCGTGTACATAGCATGGCATACATGAGGCTCCCTATTGCAGAAGCATAAGGGATCTTGCTCATGCGTTCTATTTCCTCAGGTGTGCTGGGGCACATCTTCTTGGAAAGATGAATACCATGTCTGAAGGGTATTAATCCCCTCTTAGAGTTTTCCATACTAAACCTCTTTAGTACTTTCCTCTATGTACATCTTCTGTGAAAGTCCTAGCATCCTATTCGGTCTATCCCTATAGACCTTAATTCCTAGAATAAAGGATGCTTCACCTAGGTCTTTCATGGAGAATTCCTTGGACAACCACATCTTGACTGATGTCAACATGGGAATATCATTCCCAATAAGGAGGATGTCATCCACGTACAATACGAGGAAGACAACAGCGCTCCCACTGACCCTTTTGAAAACACATGGTTCCTCTTCATTTTTGATGAAACCAAACTTTTTGATCACATCATTGAAACGAGTGTTCCAGCTCCGAGATGCTTGCTTAAGTCCATATATGGACCTTTGCAGCTTGCAAACCTTGTGATCAGTATCACTGGATGTGAAACCTAGCGGCTGTTCCATATAGATATCTTCCTCAAGATATCCATTTAGGAATGCCGTTTTCACGTCCATTTGCCATATTTCATAATCGAAATAGGCTGCAACAGCAAGCAATGTGCGGATGGATTTTAGCATAGCTACTGGGGAAAAGGTATCCTGATAGTCAATGCCTTCACGTTGACTATAACCTTTTGCCACCAGTCTAGCCTTGAATGTCTCCACATTCCCATCTGCACCAATCTTTCTCTTGAAGATCCATTTACACCCAATAGGTACTATACCTTCTGGTGGATCTACCAAGGTCCAGACTTGGTTTGAGTGCATCGAGTCAATTTCTGACTGCATTGCCTCTAGCCATTTCTCGGAGTCGATATCTGATATCGCCTCGTTGTAGGTTTTGGGATCATCACCATGAGCACCATTACCTACGAGGAACATTTTCCTCTACATCCTCTGAAATAATACCTAAGTATCTTTCAGGGGGACGGGAAACTCTTTCCGATCTACGAGGTGGAGGAGGTAGTGTTCTTATTGGCTCAACCTGATTTGGTTCCACTTGGTCCTTAGCTCGTTCTGCTTGTGAGACTTTCTCATCAAGCTTAATCTGCTTTCCAATGCCGCTATCTTGAATAAACTATTTTTCAAGAAAGATGGCATGTCGACTCACAATCACATTGTGGTCTTCTGGAATGTAGAAATAGTATCCTAATGACTCTTTAGGATATCCTATGAATCGAGCTCTAAAGGACCTAAACTCTAACTTGTCCGCTTGTTGTTGTCTTTTGACATGAGCCGGACAACCCCAAATTCTGAGATGACTCAGACTTGGTTTCTTACCGTGCCATATCTCATACGGTGTGGTAGGAACGGTTTTTAGAGGGAACCCTATTCAGTAAATAGATTGAAGTTAATAATGAATGTCCCCAAAGAAAATCAGGGAGGTCTGTGAAGCTCATCATGGATCGAACCATATCCAATAGAGTCCGATTTCTCCGTTCTGAAACCCCGTTGAGTTGAGGTGTTCCTGGTGGAGTCCATTGAGAGACTATGCCATTTTCCTTAAGATAGTCTAGGAATTCCCGGCTAAGGTATTCACCTCCTCGATCTGATCGAAGAACCTTAATGGGTTTTCCAGTTTGTTTTTCTACTTCATGTCTGAATTCTTTGAACTTTTCAAAAGCTTCAGACTTATGTCTCATAAGATACACATACCCATACCTAGACAGATCATCGGTAAAGGTAATGAAGTAGACAAAATTGCCTCTAGCCGGCACATCAAATGGGCCGCACACATCAGTATGTACTAGGGCAAGGAGATCTGTGGCCCTCTCCCCATGTCCAACAAAAGGGAGTTTAGTCATTTTGCCTTGAAGACAAGATTCACAAGTTGGATATGACTCAAAAGTCAATGGACTCAATAGCCCATTTTTCTCCAATTTGTTAATCCTATCTTCTGCTATATGACCTAATCTCAGGTGCCATAGATATCTGTCGTTTGGACTATCCCTAGGTCGTTTGGCATTCACGTTTTGCTCGATAGTTAAAATAGGTACATCAATATGTAACTGATAAAGACCATTAATAAGGAAACCATTTGCAATTTTATTTCTTTCATAAAGAATGTTACAATGGTCCTTAAAGAAGGTGATCACATAACCTTCTTGTGCTAAGCATGAAACAGAAATCAAATTCCTGCTAGCTGCAGGCACATAATAACAGTCTTTTAAAACTAAGTCTAAACCAGATGGTAATCGAAGAGGGTATGTTCCCACGGCTACTGCAGCAACTCTTGCTCCATTACCGACGCGTAGGATCATGTCTCCATCCCTCAGCCTCCTGCTATCCTCAAGACCCTGCATAGAAGTGCACAAGATGAGCACTAGAACCAGAGTCAAGCACCCAACTGGATGCAGAAGAAACCGTAAGGTTAGACTCAATAACGAGCATACCTCCAGAAGGACCTTCCTTCTTGTTCTTCAGGGTGGCCAGGTAAGTAGGGCAGTTCCGCTTCCAATGGCCGTCGCTGTTGCAATGGAAACACTTTCCTTTGCCATCGGACCTTCTTCTTCGGTTCTGCCTTCTTCTTCTTTGATCCTTCCACCTTTTGCTTTTTCACAGACTTCTTTTTCTTTCCATAAGACTTTCTTTTGGAAGAAGTCCGTTCCATAGCAAGAACTGAGCCTTTAGAACCTTTCATAGAAAGCTCAGCGGTAACCAGCATATTCATAACTCGGCCAAGGAATTTTGAAGTTTATGCATGTGGTAATTCATGATGAATTGCCCATATGCATCAGTCAAGGATTGCAGAATAATATCATTCTGCAGATCCAAGTCCAACTTCACACCGAGCTTCTCAAGCTCTTCCATGTCCTTGATCATTGTCAGACAGTGATCTTGGACTGACTGCCCATCACGCATCTTAGCCTTAAAAAGTCATTTTGTGACTTGATATTTGGCTGCGCGACTCTGTTCACCAAACATCTCCTGTAGGTGAAGCCAACATTTGGCGAGCAGTCCCGATATCTTCATGTTGGCGCTGGAGCTCATCAGACATCGAGCCCAACATGTAAGTATCTGGCCTTATTATCTTCGTCAATCCATTTTTCCAGAGATGCTCTCTGTTCAGTGGATGGACGAGCTGGTAAGGTGGGAGGGTCCTGGTCCAAAACATGTGTTAACTTCTCTGAACCCAAAAATAATTTTGTAGTTCCTGAGCCAATCTTTATAATTGGGTCCAGTCAGTCTATGTGTGTCCTAGGATACGTGCCAGTGGGTTGGACGCAGACATTTTTCTGTAGAGAGTCAAAGATTCTAGTTAGATACTGTAATTTTGACTTGACCAATTTGTTTAGGGATTTTATTTTTAAACAAATTAGCTCCCACTATTTTCTCGGATCCCTACACTCCCTCTGTAGAGATGCGAAAATCTCCGCGATTGATGATTTCTAGTGGGTGGTGCGGTCTCACCAACTGACTCATCACCTCACCTAACAGTTATTGGTGATGGGTTAGCCAATGAGTGAACAACTCTTGTTCAATGATTCTCTAATCATGGTGCACCCAAACTTGGTCTCTAATTCATGAATCTCACCGTATCCGGAATATTGATCCACTCCTTAGTTAAGACAGACCCACCATTTGCATAGACTGGGTTCCTAATTGGGTCTCTCACCGTATCCAGAATATTGAGCCCAACTCATCCTCCAGCCCATAGCATCCAATGCCTAATAGACATGGTTGCGTCTTCCCGGTGCAACTGAGCCACTGTATCCAGCCGAGAACAATCAACCCCGGGAAGGGCCCGCACATCTACAATGGTGGAAGACCTCAGACTTAATCTTTTCTTAGGGAGAATTGATTCAGGTCTCATTAAACTAGACTTGGCTTAGTCATAACAATTATGACTAACCTAGTGGCATGGGTTAGCTCGGATTATTGACCACCTCAGATCAGAACTGTGTCAACAGATATGGCCAGGTAAGTGAGACCGGTGGAAGGAATATGCCCATTAACTCGCACAAGAATGCATTTAGGTCGAGTAGCTTCCAATTAAAAACCAGTCGGTCGTCTGTGCCAAACTTACCTTAGACACCAAATTGTTGAGTCAGAACCAATTGGGTTAGCCTACAATCCAGACTCTAACCTCTGAGCCTAATTAGGTCTTGCTTGATCGTGACTCGATCTTGACCCAGACTTAATCCTATTAGGCTGGTCAATTTAAGCATTGTTGATCCCATCTAACCAACTCTTGATTCGGTTTGATCAACCGCTTAGACCTAATTGAGCTACCCAAGCCCGAACCCAGTATTATGAATATGTCTTAGATCTGAAAATTCTCAATTTTAGACCTAATTAATATTCCATAAACTTAATTCTTAATTAAGTTAGGGTTCATAAACAAAATATGCACAATAAATCCTAGGGATTTCAGGATCTAGGGTTTTGCAGAAAGTAAGTTTTGGGTTTCTGATTAAGGACGAACACGCAGCACCCCTACACGTCATAAGAACACCCCATCGAATGGGAAGAGAGAGGCCTTTAAACCCTTCTTCGTTCTTATGACCGGACGGCCAAGAGGAACGCCTTAATCAGGAACATGTAAATACTACAAAACAGTTATAGATCTATATCATATATCTCATATACAAATTTAGATCTAATCATGGCATATTTTGCATACATCTCATGTATCAATCATGCATATTTTTAGATCTAAATTATCACATAATAATCTAAAAAATTAGATTTAAATTGATCTAATCAAAATAAATTCTAATCTAGACAATTATGTAGAACTATTCTACAACTAGTCTAGACATGCATCAATCATATCTCATATGATATTTAAAATTAAATAATTTTTATTTGCTGTTTTATCAGATGTTATTATAACACTTATAATATCAAAAAATAGTAAATAAGAAGATCTAAAATATGATTTAATCAGATTAAATCAAAGACATGCAAAACTATTCTATAGAACTATTCTATTCTAGAACTAGTCATGCATATCTTCATGTTCTTAGATCCAAATCATTTAATTTTAATTTTTTCTGATTTCAGATCTGATCACATCTCATGTGACATCTGAAATCACTTTATTTTCTAATTAAAATAAAATTAAAATCAGATCTAAACAATTTAGAACCATGGCTCTGATACCAGTTGAAGGGAAAATCCTGATTTCCCGGTCCAGGTTCGTCCAGATCTGATTAGATCAAGAGATATATTTCAAAAATTTTCTCTTGATCTCAATCAGATCTTGATATATTTCAGATCTGATTCTTATTATTTTAATAAATAAAATAAAATAAGATAAATTAAATCAAATTTAATTTACCTGATTTGGGTAATCCTATTACCCTGTAGATGATCCTGATTGCAGCGGAAGGTTCTGGATCTTAGCCACGCAAGCGCCTGGCCTCTACCGGTATCCACTCGGGTTGGATCTGGAGATCCTCTTCTTCTCTATCACACCTCCAAAAATCAGATCTGGATCTGATCTGGAGGATCTTCAAAACTCTTTTGAAGATCTGCAGTCGTCCTTTTGCAGCAGCGCAGCCTTCTTGATTTTGATCGCCTTTTCTTGATCTGAATCGCACCAACCTAAATCCAAAACACCTTTTGGACGTGGAGAGCAAGGGGAGAAGAAGCTATGGCATGGAGAAGGAGGGGAGAGGCAGCCTTGGGGCGTGTCTAATAGCATTGGAATTAGGGTTGGGCGCAGGGTCTTATTTATAGACCTCTTGTGATCCAACTCCTCTTCCTCTCAACCAATCACAACCCTTTGTGAAATCAGATCTAAATCTGATTGGTTGGAATAGAGACCCCTGGATTCCTCCTTAGAGGGCGCCTAAGACCAGTCAAACTGGATTCTTAGTAGAACTCTGATTGGAATCCAAAAGGGAGGTGGAGTCCTTGTCCAACAAGGACTCCTAGGCGCCTCCTACTTGGGCTCACGCCACCCTTGGCGTGCGCCCTTCTCCTTGCCAGGTTCTGGCAGGGGGACAAGCCCCCACCAGCTCTCCAATAGGTGCATGACATGTGGTCAAAAGTCAAAGGGTCAATGGTCAACGTTTGACCAGTCAAAGGTAGACTTTTGACCAAAGTCAAAGAACAAGAAATGGCAGGTGACCAAAAATGGCAGGTAATGTCTTACAAATAAGACAACCTATTCTGACTTGGACAACCTCCAGTCAGACCATATGAAGGCCTCTGATTGAGCACAAACTCCTTTGGCTCAGTCAGGACAACTTATTTATGATAGTAAAAGAAGAACGTTAGGTTCAATCGAGTGCTAGCACGATTTCCTTGAACCTAATTGAATCTCATTCAGATCAATTGAACTAGATCAGTTCAATTGATGATCACCAGATTCAAACCCTTGTTTGTGTGACCCAGTTAGGTTCAGTTCTGTATGGTAATGGGATATGTCATGATCTCTATCATAGACATCATCGAAACTCCTTTCGATGGATCAGAACTCTTCTGATTCGAACAGCTAGAATGATCGATCATCTAAATCATTCTAATTGCTCCCAAAATCCACCAGTGACACCTAGCAGTATATGGTGGCAACCCATCAGAGCTGAATGCGAACCTCTTGGTGCAGCTACCTGTGTGATTAAGTTCTTCTATCTTGAGCCCCGATCAGATTAGGGTTAAGGTGAACTCGTCAAACCCTAGTCTCTGTCATATGATGTAATCATTCGATTCGAGTCCAATGTGAAAATCTAAATAGAAACTCTTTCTATTATTTCACTCTACCATGGCCATGGATTTCTGGACTTGATTCTCATGATCATCATAGGGCTACTCCTCTACCACCGAGGTAGATAGATTCCCATCTTGATGCAATCCAGTTCCTACAATGAACATGCTATAGCCAACATACACCTCAGGGTTCCATATGGCTAGGAGACCGAGTAATGGTGTAGTCAAACTATAACACCCTCAAGGTGAACTGCCGATGCATCTCAGGTCAAAGAACCAGACACACTACTGCAGCATCGAGTCAGTCATTGACGAGAAGGTAGACTCCCTAATGACTACTCGAGGTGGTCACGCTCAGTGCCCTCGTTCTCTAACGAGTACCTGTACTCTCGCTCCGGTGTCTCCACACCGTAGACTCAAGACTCATCTACTAAAGAGAAGCGATCGTACACCAACCTTCCGGATCAATCACCATCCTCGTGATGATCCTATGGTCGGGAGCTGTTTATGAGTTAATAATGATTATTCATGTCTTAAATTTTCAACTCTTGAAAATATGAATTATCATTATCATTAACTCAAAGGATGTATCACAGACACTAATTACACATGTGTGATAGAAAATAACCCATTTTATTAATTATAGTCAAAATTATAATTTTGCCCCTAGAAGTGTATTACAAGTGTCAGCTAATTCTGGCTTCTAGGGCACATATATCTAACACACACATCATTAACCTTCATAGACTACATTTTGGATTTTATGGCCTCAAGCCATTTCTCAAAATTGGATCTCTACATAGCATCTATATAAGTGGTCGGATCCTCATTATTCTCATCGAGTTTGATGGGACGACCATCCCTGACCAAGAAATCATAATATCTATCCAAATGACACGGTACTCTATCGGATCCCTTAATGGTATAGGTACCCTAGGCTCCAGATCTGATTTAATCAAATCCAAGTTAGGTTTAGCTACAAGTGTCAGTTTTTCTACATGTTGAACTTCATCAAGTTCAACTTTAGCGGCAATAATTCCTTCACCAAGGAACTCCTTTTCCAAAAAGGTTGCCTTAAGGCTAACAAATACATTTTGTTCATCAGTATGATAAAAATAGTATCCTTTGGTCTCTTTTGGGGACCCTATAAATGTGCACTTGTTAGACCTTGGACCAAGTTTATCTATAACTAATCGTTTGACAAAAGTCGGGCATCCCCAAATCCTAAGATGTGAAAGTACTAGCTTACGTCCTGTCCATATCTCATATGGAGTCTTAACTATATAGACTTGAAATCTTATTTAATAGATAGCAAGCCGATTCGAGTGCATATCCCCAAAATGATATCGATAAGCTGGTAAAATCTATCATGGATCGAACCATGTCTAATAGAGTTCGATTTCTTCTTTTAGATACACCATTATGCTGGTGTTCCTGGAGGAGTCCATTGGGAGACAATCCCATTCTCTTCTAGATATGTGAGAAACTCACCGAAAAGGTATTCCCCTCCTCGGTTAGATCAAAGAGTTTTAATACTCTTCCTAGTTTATTTTTCTACTTCACTTCGGAACTGTTTGAATATTTCAAATGAATTCGACTTATGTTTCATCATATAGATATATCTATATATGGATAGATCATCTATGAAAGTGATGAAGTAGAAATATCCACCTCTAGTATTTTTGCTCATTGATCCACATACATCAGTATGTAACAGATCTTGAGCTCAGTGGCTCTCTCTCACTTTTTTCAGTAAAAGGTGACTTGGTCATTTTAACAAGAAGACAGGACTCACAGGTTGGTAGTGATTCACAATCACTGACTTCGAGGATTCTCTCTTGAGTCAACCTATTTATCCTATTCTTATTTATATGACCTAGCCTACAGTACCATAAATAGATATTTGACACACTATCTAATCTTGGATGCTTGCCAGTTGAATAGACTATGTTAATAGATTGTGATAGCATATACACACCATTATTTAAATGTCGATAGAAAACAGTAACACCATTCATAATGATATTACAAACTTATTTCTTTATTAAAATTTTATAATCATTTTTGGCTAGAAAGCCTACAGAAATAATATTTAAAAAGAAACTAGGACAAAAATGACAATCACTAAGAACAACGGTATGGAACTCAAATATAAGTTTCAGAATTCTTAAAGCTAGAGTTAAAACTGATTTTCCATCTCCAACGTTCAGGAACCTTTCACCTTGCTCGAATCTCCTACTGACCTATAGCCCCTACAATGAATTACAAATATGGTAAAAGCTATTGATATCCAATACCTAGTTAGTAATATCATAAATAGAAAAATTGCAAGGAGTTATCATATAAATGTCTTATTTAGCAACAGCTTGCTTCTTTCTCTGCCTATTTGGATTCAAAGAGATAATGTACTGAGGATAGTTTCTCTTCTAGTACCCCCACTTCTTGCAAAAGAAGCATTTAGCTTGACTCTTATCGGATTTGATCTTCCTGATCTGGCCCTGCATAGATGTCCCAGCCTAAACTTGTACCTTCTTAGCTTTCTTCTTCTTGTTCTTCTTCCCTTTTCTAAAGGGTTGAGAACCAGAAGATAAGCCTCCCACTAAGTTCACCGACTCCTTATGGAGTTGATCATCCTTCTCAAAGTTCTAAAGCAACCCTAGTAACCCGTGGTAGTCTACTTTAGGCTTTACCATTCTAAAATGAGCAAGGAATGGGAGAAAAGACTTGGGCAGCGAGTTCAGTATTGCATCCTTCTCAAGTTGTTTATGCAAGAAAAAATTGAGCTTGCTCAATCGCTCTATCAACTCGATCATGTATAATACATGATCGATGATAGAGGAACCATCCCACATCCTGGTGCTGAAGATAGCACAACTAGTCTTATGCCTCTCCACATCATCGGGTGTGCCAAAGGAATCCTCCAACACTTGAAGCATATGTCCTTTGATTGAGCTATCTCAAATCTACGATTGAACTCATCGCTCATGGCAGCCAGCATGATGTAGCGCACCATGGTCCGATCATTGAGCCACTTTTGGTAAGTATCTCTGATTGTTCCATGTACATCGATAGCTAGCTCCTTAAGTGCAAGATCCATCAGCACATATAGGATCCGTTCATGCTCCAAGAGTATTTTTAACTTTCGATACCAGGTACCGAAGTTGGATCCTACCAAGTTATCATTGTCCAACAATGATCGGAGTAATAGAAAAGTGGACATATCTGCACAAAGGAAAATCATAACCTAATTAATAATTAATTTATTAAACCTAAAGATTTAGACTTTAATCAAAAGGTTCTCTCACTATTTTATTCGAATTGGTAGCCTCTACCTTCAATTCGAGGAATTATCCTAATTTCTTAGTGGGTACTAGAATCCACAAAGACTGCATACAAGCCTAACTTTGGTTGGCCAACCCATGTACATCTAAGGGTAGGTTCATAACTAATTATTTCTTCAAATAATTTCTAGTAATTAAACTTTGCCCCAATCTCTAATCAGTAGGCTTTGATCTTCACTGAAAAGGTCCAGTTAGGTCTAACAATTAACATGACCATACTTGGCCCATCAAACCAATAAATGATTAGGCCCAATTTTGGTTGGCTAACCTAACCACCATTTAGAAAGATGCAACCAAGAAATCATATAATGAATGATAATTCCATTAGCTGATAAACACCAGACCTTTGGGCCTCCAATGATTATTCAACTAATGGATCCATTATCATCCACTTAATGAAAGGCTATGATCTAGTTATCATACTAACTATTTCATTTTAGGGACTTAATAATTTTAGAGGATTTAATTTGAAGATGAGGGAAGGTCAAATGAACTAGCTTGTCATGATCTTTCCACTGGCTTCACCAAGTCAGCATAAGGGAGACCATTAATAGGCTAGTCAAGGAGCACCTAAATTAGTTATACTAATTTACCTAGCAGACATGGGTCAGCTTGAATAGTCAAATGATTCGATCAAAATATAATTTCACCAAGAGGTCAAGTAAGTTCGATCAGTGGGAGGGTCTGCCAAAGCTTGCTTTAGACACCATCAGAAATAGTCAGGTAAGCAGATTGCCAATTAAAGACCACCGGTCTGATTTATCTTAGACACCAACTGATTTAATTAGTCTTGATTAGATCAACCTATCAGTTCATGCTAGACCACGTAGCTAAGAATCAAGTCCATCTTAGGTCTCATTAAGGACTTGACCAACTACAACTATTGTAATTGATCTAGAGAATCCTTAACCTAATCTAAGATGATAATTGATTAGATTTAGTTAATTCTCTAATTAAGTCCATTCTTTAATCTAACCCTATGTCTAACCCAATTAATTGACCTAATCTCCAGTAACATATTTAACCCAATGTGTTATGATTTGTGTCTTAGGATCTTCAATTCACAATCCTAGATCCTAATCAAATAACTTCTTAATTCTTAATTAAGTTTTGGGCTGAGGGTTGGGGGTTCGACTTTTCAAAAATAATTTTATATTTATAAAATATTTTTATAATATGGTTCTATTAATCAAGTTGCATGTTTGATTCATAATCGATATGCAAGTAAGATAAGCATGAAACTACTTTAGATCTAATCTAAATAGGTTCATGTAATTGAAACAGTTTCAACTATAATCAATCATATATTATCTTAGATCAAATCTAACATATTTATGATGATTAAAATTAGATTAAAATATTTTTAATTAGATCATAAAATCTCTTAGATTCAATCTAAAATTTTATGATCAACGTTTCAGATCAGCATGTACTCGGACAATCTCTCCACTGTAAGGGATAATCCTTACAGCAGAACAATCTTATATAATTAGTCCGTGCAATCTAAAACTTCTTTTATTTTTGGATCTTAAATTATTTTAAATCTATTAAATCATAAATAAAATTAGATTACATCTAATAAATTTATGATTAGAGATAAATCTACATGAATTAGGACAACCTCTCCACTGTAAGGCATCAAGAATCGACACAAAGAAAGCCTACCGGGTGAGCAAACCTGTAATCACTAGGAAGAAAAAGTAGAAGGTGGCAAGCCCCTATTTCAATCATGATTCCTCTCCTAGAGAAACTCTCCCCATCTCCAATCGGTGCTCCTTTGAGATCCACGATCGAGACGATGCTCTTAATTAAAAACTTCAGGAGATAAGCCTACGAATCGAAGAGCTCCATCATGCTACCTTGATCCACGATAATGACATCTGCATCGATCTCCCTTTCTCTGCTTGAATTATGAAGGAGCTCATCCCGCCAAACTTCAAGCTCCCTCAATTGAAGAGTTATGATGGGACTTTCAATCTGGTAGACCATCTTAAAGCCTTCAGAACCATGATGCTGCTCCATGGCATACCTGATGCCATTTTTTGCCAAGCTTTTCCCTCGACTCTAAAAGAAATAGCAAGAAGTTGGTACTCGAGCCTCAAATCAAGTACCATCTTTTTTTTTTTTGACTAGCTAAGCCACGAATTCGCGGCTTATTTCATCAGTAGCCATCGCCAGAGATGAGGTTTAGACTCCCTCGTCAACATCAAGCAAAAGGAAAGGGAGTGCATTGTAGCCTATGTCAATCGTTTCAATACTGCCATCCTGTAGGTCCAAAACCTGGATCAATCCATTGCTATGGCCACACTAAATGGCTGCCTCCAGATGAATGACCTTTTTTTTCTTAGAAAAAAAGTATCTTCGAAACTTTGCCGACATGCTGGCCTGGGTTGAAAGCTATGCCTGAGCGGAGGAAGCCTTTAGATTGAAAGATGAAGAAGCCATGAAAGACCAGCAGGTAGGCAATCCAACAAGCCCACGATTAAAGAAAAGTTGAGTGAAGCTCGGTCGTGCTCCCGAACCCCACCTGAGTGCAAACGAGCCCGGACTCCTTGAGCCCATTAATAAAGAAGCTTGGATAGAACACCATGGTGGAACTCTCCCATAGAAGATTCCATAATTATGCCCTCTGAATGCTGCAAAGATCCTAGTGCTGATGGAGATAAAGGAGCAGCTACTAAGACCAGAGAGGTTGCAAGATCATCTAGCTAGATGCAACTCCAACAAGTACTGTCTCTACCATCATGACCATAATCAAATACTGAAGAATGTATCTAGCTTCAAGATGAGATTAAAGCACTGATTAGAAATGATCGACTGGATCGATTCAGGCATCGATCAAAAAGAAGGGAAGATTGGTCAAGAGCCTCACTGTAGCTTGAACCACCTTAGAGGGATGAGCAGCAAGGAGATCGACCCCCACTTGCTAGAGGATATTGGTGGGGGAAAGCTAATGGATCGACGAAGCCAGCAAAGACGCAGCAGATTGAAGAACCTATCACTTTCACCAAGGAAGATGTTCAAGGGGTACAGTTTCTGCATAATGACATGGTTGTAGTGATTCTAAATATTACAAACTATGATGTATGCTGCATTTTAATTGATAATGGAAGCTTTGTTGATGTCTTATTTTATGATGCTTTTCTAAAATATCCATATCTGATAGTAGGATGGGTCCAATGAATTTTTCATTAGTTGGGTTCACTGGCGACACAATGCCAATTAAAGGGATAATAACTTTACAAGTTGTGGTGGGTCGGTATCCAAAGCAATCTAGAGCTCAAGTTGATTTTTTGGTGGTCAAGACCCCTTCTGTCTATAATGCAATCCTTGATCGATCTAGTTTGAATGCACTTCGGATAGTTGTCTCAACTTATTATCTGAAAATGAAGTTCCCAATAGGATCTGGAGTAAGAGAGGTTCAGAAAGACCAAGCTCTAGCTAAGCGTTACTACACCATTACCTTGTAAGGAGGGAAGCAAGCAGATCCCTATCCAGTGGAGGGACTTGATGCCCATGATGATTTGACTGAAGAATGGGGGGAGCCCATCAACAATCTTCAGGTAGTCCCTTTGAATGATGGAAATGAGGATCATACTGTCCAGATTGCCTCCAACTTAAAAGGAGAAGTCAAGAAGCAACTCATCTCTTTCTTGCAAAGAAATGCTATCATTTTTGCCTGGGTACCTATAGATATGCCAGAAAATGATGCAGAAGTAATGAAACATCATCTGGGTGTAGATCTCAAACATCGGCCAGTGAAGCAAAAGAAGTGCAGCTTTGCACCAGAGAGATAGAAGGCCATCATGGATGAGGTTGATAAACTGCTTAAGGTGGAGTTCATCCGAAAAGGGTCTTACCCGAATTGAATTGCAAACATTGTCCTTATCAAGAAAGCTAACTTCAAGTGGAGGATCTACATAGATTTCACATATCTGAACAAAGCTTGTCCGAAAGATAGTTATCTTTTGCCCAAGATTGATCAACTAGTAGATGCAACTTCAAGCCACAAGCTCCTCACCTTCATAGATGCCTTTTTCACTTATAATCAAATCTAGATGGCACCAGAGGATGAAGAAAATACTTTTATTACTGATCGTGATCTTTATTGTTATAGGATCATATCCTTTGGGCTCAAGAATGCTGGTGCAACTTACCAAAGCCTAGTCAACAAGATTTTTAAGAAGCAGATCGACCGCAACATGGAGGTCTATGTAGATGATATGCTGGTTAAAAGTTGGTCTTTATCAAATCACATCGCTAACCTTGAAGAAACTTTCAACACCCTCCAAAGGTATATAGAATAAAGTTGAATCCTATAAAATGCACTTTTGGAGTGACCTGGAGGAAGTTCCTAGGATTTATGGTGTCGGAGCGCGGCATTGAAGCAAATCCATAGAAGATCAAGGCTATCTAGGAGATGACTGTCCCAAAATAATAAAAGAAGTTCAGCACCTTAAAGACAAGGTGGCAACTCTGAACCATTTCATCTTAAGGTCGGTGAAACATTGCATGTGCTTTCAAGTACTAAAACAACCCAAGAACTTCAACTGAACTCCTGAGTGTCAGCAGGCCTTCGAAGAATTGAAGAACTACCTTAGCTCACCTCCATTACTTGTTAAGCCTGAACTTGGAGAAGAGTTATTCTTGTACTTAACAGTATCACTAGCAGCTATTGGAGCCCTCCTGATCAGAGAAGAAGCTAAAGTCCAGAAGCCAATTGATTACATAAGCTAAGTTCTACGGGATGTGGAAACAAGGTATATCAAATTACAAAAACTGACATATTCCTTGTTGATTGCAGCCAGGAAGCTCTGATCTTATTTTCAAGGACATACAATTACTCTTCTCACTAATCAACCTATTAAGGTAGTCCTACATTGGCCCGATACCTCAAGAAGGATGGCAAAATGGGCAATTGAGCTAACTAAGATTGACATCAATTTCCAATCTCGTCTATCAATTAAGGCTCAAATATTAGCTAACTTCGTAGTAGAGTGCACCATCCCAGATGTAGCCAAACCTAAGCATCTAGAAGTCAATATTCCAGGCTTCCCTGAAGAGAAGGCTGATCTCCATGAAGGCTTCTGGGCATTATATGTGGATGGTTCATCTAATGCTTTTGGGGTAGGCGCAAGCTTGATTCTCATCAATTCAGAAGGAGTTGTAGTAGAGTATGCATTATTATGCTTCGACTTTTCCGCCACTAACAATGGAGCAAAGTATGAAGCCCTAATTGTAAGACTAAGAATAGCCAAAGAATTGGAAGCAGAACATCTAAAAGTTTACGGTGACTCCCAACTAGTTGTGGGGCAAATCAATAGCAATTATGAAGCTTGAAAGGAAAGCATAAATAAGTACTTGAAATTGATAAGTAGCTTTGATATCCAGCAGATCCCTAGGGTAGAGAATACTAGAGCTGATCTTCTCTCAAAGTTGGCAACCTTGACACCAAATGAATTGCCAAAGGAAGTCCTCTTCGAAGTTCTGCAGCATCCAAGTTCAGAAGAGTCCTAAACAATAATGCAGGTTGACCATGAGCTCAGCTAGATTGACCCACTGATTTCATATCTCAAGGATGGAGTTCTTTCAAGAGATCTCAAAGAAGCTCGAAAACTAAAAAATCAAGCCTCCCGCTTTGTCCTATATGAGGATAAGCTGTACAAGAAGTCGTACTCCCTAGCACTCAAATATTTTCGACCTTCTAAACCTGATTAGGCCTTAAGGGAACTCCATTAAGGGATATGTGGAAATCACCTTGCGGCCAAATCTTTGTCTTGCAAGCTACTTCGGTAGGGATATTATTGGCCAACAATGCACTAGGATGCCATAGAATATGTAAGAAAATATGATATTACCAAATATTCAGAAATAACTGATTTCATAGCTCACACCTTTAAATGCTCCATGGCCATTTGCATAGTGGGGAATGGATATACTTGGACCTTTTTTCATGGCATCTGGATAGCGAAAGTTTCTGTTGGTAGCAGTAGATTATTTTACTAAGTGGATTGAGGTCAAACCTGTACTAAAAATCACTGAAGCTAAAGTATAGGACTTCATCTAGATGTCAATTATCTATAGGTTTGGTCTACCTCGAACGTTAATCACCGATATTGGGTGCCAGTTTGCAGGAGCAAAGTTTGCTAAGTTTTTCGAAGATCAGAACATATCTCACAACTTCACATCAGTAGCTCATCTGTAGGTGAATGGTGAGGCAGAAGTAACCAACAAAACTTTGCTTCAAGGGATAAAGGAAAGACTTGAGAGGGCAAAAGATACATGGATAGATGAACTTTATCATGTGCTTTGGGCTTACCAAACTACCCAAAGATGGAGGTAGTTATTCCAGTCAAACTCCAGCTTCCTTCAACGTGGGTTTAAATCTTTAATGAACAAAGTAACTTGTAGGACCTTAGAGCAAATCTTGATCTATTGGAAGAAAAATGAGAGAAGGCTCAGATCCGAATGGGTAGCTCACTACTACAATTCAAGAGTAGGAGACCTGGTGCTTCGACAAGCCAGTATCTCACAACCCAAAAATCAAGGAAAGCTAGCCCCAAATTGAGAAGGCCCTTATGAGGTCGCGAAAATCATTTGATTGGAAACATATTATCTGAAGGAGCTTGAAGGAGTTACACTACCATGGCCATGAAATTTAAAAAATCTATGAATGTATTATCAGTAATTACATCTTAATAAATTTTTTTTACTTTAATATTTTTGTCTTTGGTGCAAAATTATGCAATGGCTGAGAATTATACAAAATAAAATCGAAGGCCTCCAGTTCTTAAATAGGAGGTAAAGGGGAGAGGCCCTTCCAACAGTCCTTTTGTGCCCCAACAGTCCTGTTAAGAATAGAAGAAAAACCTCATTCTAACAAGAAAAAAAGCAAATCCTATCAGGAGCAAGAGGAGGACCTCATCCTGATAAGGTGACAAGGGCATAGGCCCTTCCGAAAATCCTTTTGTGCCCTAACGATCCTTTTAGGAAGAGAAGGAGAATCTCATCCTAACAAGAAAAAAAGCCAACCCCATTAGAAACAGGAGGAGTACCTCATCCTGGCAAAGGGACAAAAGGAGAAGCCCTTCCAATAGCCCTTTTATACCCCAATGGTCTTGTTAGGAATAGGAGGAGAACCTCATCCTAATTAGAAAAAAAGCCAACCCCATTAGGAACAGGAGGAGGACCTCATCTGATAGGGAGACAAGGAGAGAGGCCCTTCCAACGACCCATTGATATCCTAATGATCTTGTTAGGAATAGGAGGAGAACATCATCCTAACAAGAAAAAAAGCTAACCCGTTCGGAATAGAAGGATCTCGTCTTGATAGGGGGACAAGGGGAGGGGCCCATCCAATGGCTCTATTATGCCCCAATGTTCTTGTTAGGAATAGGAGTAGAAACCTCATCCTAACAAGAAAAAAGCCAACCCCATTAAGACCAAGAGGAGGATCTCATCCTAGCAGGGGGACAAAGGGAGACGCCCTTTCAATGGCCCTTTTTGCCCCAATGATCTTATTAGGAACATGAGAAGAACATCATCCTAGCAAAAAAAAAAAATGCTATATTAGGAACAGGAGGACGATCTCGTCCTGATAGGAGGACAAGGGGAGAGGCCATTCCAATGGCTCTTTTGTGCCCCAATGATCTTGTTAGAAACAGAAAGAGAACCTCATCCTAACAAGGATAAGAGCCAACTATATCTGGAGTAGGAGGAGAACCTCATTCTGATGTCACGTACGAAGAAATCTAAGAGCAAATCCCAACAACGTGTAGCTCGGTCAGCTCTTCACAGGGCAAAAGAGAACCAATCAACCTCCCTAGCATGGGAACCTTGTCTCTATGACTTAGGCCACGCCCAATAATAATAGAATACCGTGGAATGTGACACCAGAAAACATCATGAAGAAGAAGAAGAAATAAGGGGAAGAAAACTTTTATTAAATAACCACTTATTTACAATAGAAGCTCTTCCAATCTCTCGATCTCCCACAGACATAAGAGGATCCATAGATGATCTCTTTCTTTCCCTCTCTGATCTCCAATCCCATCCTTGAGTGTCCTTTTATATAGGAACAACCCTAAGTTACAAGTCCCTCACGTACTCAACTCTTTAAGTACAAGATAAGGATAAACTCAGAATCTCCATTCCAGTTGGACTCTGCGCAGTCAGATAAAATTGCCAAGTTCATGACTCAAACGAACTCGGATTGCAATGAAACTTGGTCCCTTAGATTTGGAACGAAAAATCCTTTAAGATAATATCTTACCTACTTTGAACTGACTTTCGTAGAGTTCCCAGAATATCACACAAAGTCACATGGATAAACTACATTCTGTTACGCCTTATTGCACTAGCTTCTTTGCTGAGCAACATATATCTCGAGACATGTGCCCCCAGCCCCATTCTCTTGAGTACTCCTTGTAGATCTTGTACACATTTCCCTAGGTAATTCTAGTGCTCAGATTTGATCTTCAAGATGCCCAAATCTCAAGAGAGTGTAGTCAGACCTCGAACCCATCCAGCGATCCGATCTAGTTTGCACCTTGACCCGTGTCCGGTCCAACCTTGATTTGAGGAGCTGCGACACCCTCCCCCACCTAAGCCAACATCACCTTTGATGAGGCTAGGCAGTACTTGTTGATGATGTCTTCAAACTACCATAGTTCATCATCAGACTCCCAACTTACTTCTGAGTCTACTAGTCCTCTCCATCGGACTAAGTACTGCACCCGACTTACCTTCTTCCTATCCGCCTAGATTTCAAAAACCTTCTTGGTGTAATGAATTCGTACGGCCAATAGAGCTCTCCCACTTTGAGCTTGAGAAGGGTTGGTTGTGTCCTCTTTGAATGGCTTCAATAAAGATGCGTGGAACACCGGATGCACTTTCAGCTTGGAAGGCAGCGACAATGGGTATACTGTCTCTCCAATTTGATGGGTGATGATGAAGGGGCCTTCATACCCTCACGAGTGCTTGATGGTAGTCCAACTCAATCTCATGTGATGGTAGAGTTTCACCAATACCCAATCACCAATCTGAAACTCAGTTATACGCCACTTTATGTCAGCCCACTTTTTCATCCATTTGGTTGCCTTCAACAAGGAGACCTGAACCAAATCTATATCCTCCTTCAGATCCCTCATGAACCTATAGGTGGTTGGGCGACGTCCCATGTAGTCTACTGCGATACTCCCTGGAGTGTCTGATTGCTACCCTGTTATCAGCTCAAATGGTGATTTATCGGTCGACTCTGATCGCTGTAAGTTGTAACTGAATTGGGCTTGGTCCAAGAGTCGAACCCAATCCCGCTGGTTGGCATTCACATAGTGCCTCAAATACATCTCCAGTAATGCATTTGTTCATTCTATTTGGCCATTAGTCTGAGGGTGGAAAGTCGTGCACATCTTCAGCTCTATTTCGAGTATCCAAAATAACTTGGTCTAGAATCTTCCCGTGAAGCGAGCATCGAGATTAGAAACAATGCTTCATGGTATCCCCCAATATTTCACCACATATATAAAGAACAACCGCACCACGTCCTCTGCATGACAAGTAGTAGGTGTTGGAATGAAGACTCCATACTTTGAGAAGCGATCCACCACTACCATGATGGAGCTTTATCCTTCCACTGGAGGTTACCGGATGATGAAGTCCATGGAGATGCTCTCCCATAGATGCTCTGGTGTAGGCAATGGCTCCAACAACCCCATAGGCTGCTGATGTTCAACCTTGTCTTGTTGGCATACTAGACAAGTGCGAACATACCCCTCGATGTCATCTTGCATATTTGGCCAATAGTAGCTATGTTCTATGAGAGCTTTGATCCGATGCACCTCTTCATATCCTGTCCACATAGAATCATGATGCTCTCACAGCACCTCATGCCTCAGCCCTCCGCCTGAAGGCACATCGACACACCATCCCCGTGTCAAAATCAGCCCACCCTCAGTCCAGAAATGGTGCACCTTACCATCCTTGATGAGTTCAACCATGGATGTGGCCCATGGATCCTTCTCCATCTCAGTCTTGACCCTCTCTGTTAAGTCACTTACTGATCCGAAAATAGAAGAAACCGCAATCTACTGCGCCTTTCTTCTTAAAGCATCAGGAACCGAATTGGTTCGGCTTGACTTATACTCGATGTGGAAATTGAATTTAGCAAGAAGTTGCTACCATCTCGCTTGCTTTGGGGTTAGCTTTGCCTGGGTTTGGAAGTAGATTGTGGCCACGTTGTCCATGCGCACCACAAACTTGGATCCGAGGAGGTAATGGCATTTGGTTCTAAGGCAATGCACAATTGCTGTCATCACCTTCTCATGAACGGTATCATTCAACTTCCGACTCTCGTAGGCCACTGGGTGTCTTTCCTGCATGAGCACCCCTCCAATGGCAAAATCTGATGTGTCGGTATGAACTTCGAAAGGAACTGAGAAGTTCAATAGCATGAGGACTGGCTCCTCTATGATCGTCTGCTTGAGACAATTGAATACCTCCTGACATTGATTCGACCACCACCATAGTTGACCCTTCTTCAAAAAATCCATCAATGGGGTGCATAACTTCGAATATCAAATGATGAACCACCTATAATAATTTGCCAAACCAAGAAAAGAGCGTAAGTATGTAACACATGTTGGTACCTCCCACTCGGCTATGGCTGAAATCTTGGAGGGATCCATCATGAGCTTTCCATCCCCAATGATGTGCCCGAGGAACGGCACCCTCCGTTGCACAAACATGCACTTCTCCTTCTTCACAAAGAGCTGGTATTGCCATAGGGTGGAGAAGACTTGCCTCAAGTGTGCCACATGCTCATCCAATGTCCGGTTGTAGACAATAATATCATTCAAGTATACTACCATGAATTTATTGATAAAGTCATGGAGTACACATTGCATCAAAGCATAGAAGGTTACTGGAGCATTGGTGAGGCCGAAAGGCATGACAAGGTTCTCGAAGCTCCCATACCTTGTCACACATGCAGTTTTCTCGATGTCCTCCCCTACCACATGAACTTGATAGTACCCACTGTGAAGATCCAACTTGAAAAACCATGGTGCCTAACCAAGTTGATCGAACAAATCATCAATCCATGGAATGGGGTACTTGTTCTTCATCGTGAGTTTGTTGAGGGCCTTATAGTTGATGCAGAGTCTCAACGAACCATCGTGGTTATTTCAAAAAAGTATCGGTGCTCCATATAGACTCTTTGAGGGTCGGATGAATCCGCTGTCCACCAACTCCGTTAGCTACCTCCTCAGCTCCTGGAGTTTAGGTGGGGCCATCCTATATGGTGTTTGAGCTGGTGGACGTGCTCCCTGCACCAAATCAATCTGATGATTGATTTCTCTTCTTGGCGGCAATCGCTCGGTTAATTTGGGGGGCATCACATCCCCGAATTTAGTGAGAACACCCTCGATGGGTGCTGTGATCTCTTCTTCCTCCAGTAGGTCTTCCTCTTGAATGGATGCAATGTATGTTGGAAGTCCCCTTGTCGGCCCCTTAGCAAGCTGCATTGTCGGTAGGACTTGCTGCGGAGTCCCTCTGAATCAAACAACTTCTTAATTCTTAATTAAGTTGAGCTAAGGGTTGGGGTTTGGCTTTTCGAAAATGGCTTTTATATTTATAAAATATTTTTACAATATGGTTCTACCAACCAAGTTGCATGTTTGATTCATAATCAAAATGCAAGTAACATAAACATGAATCTACTTTAGATCTAATCTAAATAGGTTCATGTAATTGAAATAGTATCAACACCAATCAATCACTAATCAACTTAGATCAAATCTAACATATTTATGATGATTATAATCAGATTAAAATATTTTTAATTAGATCATAAAATCTCTAAGATCTAATCTAAAATTTTATGATCAATGTTTTAGATCAGCACGTACTAGGATAACCTTTTCATTATAAGAATAAACCTTACAGCAGGACAACCTTATAAGATTCATTTATGCATTCTAAAATTTTTATTTTCAAATCTAAAACTATTTTAAATTTATTAAATTATAAATAAAATTAGATCAAATTTAATAAATTTATAATTAGGAGCAAATCATCATGAACTAGGACAACCTTTTCACTGTGAAGAATAAACCTTACAGCAGGACAACCTTATAGTAGTTCGTGATATCTAGATTTTTAATTTTAGATTTAATAATTAGATTATAAATCAGATCTAATCCAAGAAATAATCTAAACATGCTCAAAAATCATGTAATAATAACCTAAGCTCCGATACCAACTAAAAGAACCACATGTAGGATTTCAGGGCTAGATCTTGAAATCTTTTCGAGATTAGATAGTAGAAGACTAAAATAAATCAATATTTATTTATAAATTTTAGAATATACCCTAGATCTAAGATCTATTACATGATCATGGCATGTTATTAAATCAAAAATTAAAATCTGAGGGGGAAGAATAACATATTGATCATATCAACATGCAACTATACTACATCTAATGCAACTATAAAATAAATAGATCAGATCTATTACCTATGCAAATTAGATGTTCTAACTTGCTGATATGGACTTGAGGATGATGTCATGAGTTGCACATGTGTCTAGCCTCTAGGAGTCATCCACATGAGCCCACGAGCATGATCAGAAATTCTGATGCAGAAAATCAGCACAGTATGCTAGTACTGTGCTGATCTTTCTTTGATGGTTGATCAGATGCCTCCTTCTTCTAGATTTGGACTCTTCCAAAGAGGAGAAGATGGAGAGAAGGTTTCAGATGTGAGACACTCTTAGAAAACCCAATGGAGGAAGGGAAGAGGTGAACATAGCAACCCAAGAAGAAGATCGCTCAAAACACCATGGTTGAAATGATTGTTGAAACCCCCGAAGGAAATGTCAAAGTTCACTTCTCGTCTAGCAGTAGGATTATAATAGATAGAAGATTTTCTACCTCTAATGTTCCTATTACTGAAAGAGGAAAGGATCAACAAGGAGCCTCAAACATTGCTTATACCATGTATGAACCAATGAGTTCTACCTCTAGTCTTAAACTCAATAGTATAGAATCTGATGAGTTTCAGATAAAAAAGGAATTGCTGAGAAGAGACTTCTATTCCTTGAAAAATGTCAAAAAAAGATTGTGGTTCTTTGAAACCTATGATAAACAAAAAAGAGGCTTTATTAGAGATATTTGATTTAGGCAAATGGAGGCTGAAAAAAGACACATCCTTTTCTTTGATTGGTTTGATACCCATTACTTTAAAGGACTTGAAGATATTAGGCCTGAGCTTCAAATTGATGTGATTAAGATTACATCTAAATCTTGGAAAACTGAGAGAGGACCGGATATTGAGTCTGTTCATCCTCCCTTTGAACCAATACAAATAGAAGGAGGAATTCATACTAGTCCTTCAAAGATGTTCAATACTAGGCTTAAGGAAACTCCTAAAGTCGAACATCTTGAGCAAATTGTAGAACAACAGAATTTCACTAATATTGCTCTTAGAAGCATTGGCCTCTAGACCAAAAGGATTTAGAACATTCTTCTTGAAAAGAAAGAAGAAACTGGAAAGGTCATCCGAAGATTTCCTGAAAGTCAAAAAATAAAACAAGTTATGATGCCTCTAAGCAACGGAGAAAAAGCCTCTTCTTCAAAAAATGTTCTACCTATGTTCAATTCTCATGAATTAGACTCCAAGGTCAAACTAGGACCCTCCTTTTCTGATGAATTTATTACTTAAATAAGTGCCAAAATGACTTCTCTAAAACTTAGAGATACTATTAACTATCTATCTGCTAATTCTTCTAATGAACCAGACATCTCGGATGACAATAAAGGATATTCATTAAAAAAATTTGATAAAGAATTAGAAGAAAGATCTATTAGTAATATCCTTAGTAAACTCCAAATCCAAAAAAATCTTGAAGATAGACATAATTATGAGATTAATAAAATCTCTAGCTATAGACCAATTGTGCAGGCCCCAAGAATAAAAACTATTATCCCAGGCCAACATATGTGGATTTACAGTTAGAAGAGACTCCTGATACTACATCCGCCATTCAATTCGATGGAAGAAGCCTGGTCGAATGGAATCTTGATGGATTTACTGAATATCAAATTATTACCATGTGTCATCAAATGATGATGTACTCTAGTGCCTACAAAGTTCATGAAAATTCTGAGAAAAATATTGTTACTATGATAGTCTCTGGTTTCTCAAGACAATTAAGAGGTTGGTGGGATAATTACCTTACTCCTTATCAAAAGAAAGAGATTGCTAATGCTGTTAAAAGAGATCCTGATGGAAATCCCTATCAAGAATAGATTTCTGATGCTATAGTCAGCTTAAACTTGAATATCACTTACCACTTTATGGTGATTCCACCGATATTTATGAAAAAACCAGACAATAATTGATTAATTTAAAGTGCAAAACCATGTCTGATGGTATAAAGACACCTATTTTTCGAAACTCTATCAGCTTCCTGACCCAAACCAAGAATTTTGGAAAGAAAAGTTCATATCATGACTGCCTCCTTTGTTTGCTGAAAAGGTTAGAACTAGACTTAGAAATGAAAGAGATGGTGTTATTAATTATAGTCAATATGATATGGGTAAGATTGCTCAGAAAATTCAACTTGTTGGATCTGAATTATGTAATGATTTGAAAATCAAGGATCAATTGAAAAAACAAAAGATACTTGGCAAAAAGAAATTAAGAGATTTCTACTATCAATTTGGATTCCAATTAGACAAATCGTACCAAAAAAGGTATAAAAAATCTAAGGATTATAAAAGGAAGCATTATGAAATGAATCTCAGAAGATTCCTAAGAAAAGAAAAGACACAAGATCTTACTCAAAACCTTTTTCAAGAAAAGAAAATGTTGACTATCAAAAAACACCCCTAGTCTGCTTTAAATGTAATCAAGAGGGCCATATTGCAAGTCGATACCCTAAGAGTTTTAAAAAGAAGATCCAAGAAATTTTTGAAGAAAAAACCTTAGAAGGTATCAAGAAGAAATTAGAAGATCTAATATGTACCTTAAATTTAGCATCCAGTGATGAATCTAATTCTGAAGAATGTTCTTGCTGCAACGAACCCTCTATTAAAAGCAATAGCAATAAAAATGAACTCCTTGTTTTATAGCCAATGAAGAACAATTTCTCCCCAACACAAAAAAGAACAAGGCTCTGATACTAAATGATTCAAGCCCCTGGAAAGGCAACCTCAAATTCGGAGTGATACGGAGTTCCACCGTATCAGCTTACGTTGGGCAATCGAACTGGGAACACCAGATTCGGAAGGTATAAGGCGGACAGAACATCTCTTACCAATAATCGAGGCCAAATACCAATTATGCCACACTAAAGGACGAACTCTAAAGTATACGATATTGCCCGTATACATATATAATATAGCTCAAAATTCAAGAATAAAAGTGCCAATTAGATACTTTTAAGAAGAGGAGAAGATAAAGCCTAAGATAAAGCAAATAGATAATAACTACGACTACCTAGGATGTCCGACATGCAACAAAGACAAATAAGATGGACATACACTAAAGATAGATAGACTAGACAGATGACTTAATTAAATAATAAAAACTTTTTAATATTTTTTTAGATTTAAAATAAACTAACAAATGAATATTTTTGTTTTTTCTGATATAAAATAAAACCAAACATACCAATAGACTAAAAATTGAATATTTTTTGATTTTTAAAACAAACTTACTATCAGACTAACCACCGATCAACTAATATTTTTTTTTAATTTTTTCTGTAATAAACTCAAAACCAAACATTAGCACAAATTAAATAAACATAAAGCAACAACTATTAAACATAAGCACAAACATAAAGCAATAACTAATAGTTAATATAAATAGTTAAATAAACTAACTACAAACATACTAATCAATGGTTACTATCAAAATATACTAGACAATAGTTAGCTGATAAATAGTTATTGCTCAGCACTGGTGATTGCGTGGTTGTATATAATGCAATCGAGATACTAAGGGTATGAGGAGGTATTTGGATTGTTTATCCTGACTGCATGGTTGTTTACAATGCAGCCTCTACCGACCTCAGGATTAGTTTACCCTTCAAGGCTGACTTTTGTTTACAGAACAACCCCGTGTATTACTTGGGTGGTTTTTCTCATACTACGGTACCTCCGTTTACAGTACTGGGTAGTGGTTTTTATAGTAGTACTATTGTATCTGCTCCAGTACTGAGCGGTGGTTTCTGCTTCAGTACCGAGCTACAGTATTGAATAGTAACTATGAACAGTAACTATGAATACTAATAATGAATAGTAACTATGAATAGTAACCATAAATAGTAAAATAAATAGTAATTAAGAACTAATTATAAAAAAATATATATTTTATTTGTATAGAAGTACTTACATTAGTGCTGAGAAAAGCTTAAAAGTATACCATACAAGCTTAATCAAACTTGTTTACATACCAAACCCACCGAGCATGCTTGATACAAGCTAATACATACTAAGCACACTTACATATTTACAATAGAGCTTTAGCAAAGTTTTCTCTCAAAAGAAGAAGATGAACAGTAGAAGGGAAGAGAAATGAAGAGGGAATGAAGAAGTGAAGGAAAAGGCTAATGAAGAGGAGAGGAGAAGGTTCTCTAGAAGAGAATGGTGTGGAAGATGCAAGAGGAAGTTTAGGAGGGAGTTTCTTTCTGATGTTCTCCCTCAGATGGAGTATTTATAGGTGAAAAAAGTAGAAGATTAGGATGAAATGGAGGTTTATATAGTGGAAGACATTTGTATGGTAATGGACGTAGTGGATGTCAGAGTGAAGAAGTAGAGAATATAAGATGAGATGGAAGAGGAGATAATGAAGAAAAGAGATGAGTTGAAGTGATGAAGAGAAGATGAGAAGGAAAGAAGAAAAAAAGAAAGGAGAAGAGAGGAAGGAAGAAAGAGAAGCTCTGCCTTAGCTTTGGAAAGTAGCAAAAGAGATAAGAGAAGAGACTCTCAACTCTCCAGATGGAGCCTTTCCGCACTCGATAGCTTTGAATGGTTGTTGATATTGTCACAAACATAGTTGTACCTGTAGGAAAAATTCTACCAAAGTTTTGGTAGAGGGTTAGTAAGAAAATAATTTTTTTTTTTTTTTTTTTTTCCATCTCAACCTAGTGGGTCGAGTTCAAAAGATGTCAAGTCTTCAAAGGATGAAAAGGTTGCTTCTTGATTGTTGAGAGTGAATATATCATTAAACTGGTCTTCATTTCCTCTTGAGTTTGAATGCTTAGGATAATTTAGTTCTGTATTCAGCAGGCTAGAAGAAGTTTCTTCAAAAGTTGGAGAGCTTGACTGACTGATGACTTCTTTTGAGAATATTTTCTTGATCTAATATTCTGCCTTGAATCTCTTGAGGATAGTTTTCTTCAACAGTGGTTCCCATGTTCTCCCACAATCTGCTTGTCTTTCAATTTCTATGGGAATTATAGTAGTTATCCAAATTCTTCCATTGTTCCAACATTTCTGAGTTTTTTCTTTTTTGGGCTTCTTGGTAGACTTCAACATAGCAATTTTCTTGGTACTCTTTGAAATCAAAAAGCTTTGAAAGTTCTTCACCGTTTCTTTTAGTTATCTTAAGTCTTCTTCTTTTAATATGCTGACTTCATAAATTTGAAATGGATGAATGATCTCTCCTACTCTCCTAATTTCCAGTTTACTAAAAATTTTTACTCTTAGTATACTTTGATACTTTCTTGCAATTGTATTGAGAACTCTGCTAGCTACTACTGGAAACATATGTAAACTGGCAAAGGGGTCTACTGATATTATTTGTATTAATCATTTGTATAAAGCTTTAACCTCTTCTTTCATGGCAAAGATGTTGAACAATGGAAAATATAATTTTGGATAGCTCCAACCATTTATTAAGAACATTTGTAAATCTTCTAGTAGCCTTTTAACTTCATCTGGCTAGGTTGCTCTTTCAAGGATGTCTTCAAGTAACTCAGAGGTTAGCGCTTCCTAGGCCTTTTTCCAATAGTCAAGCCTTTTTACCTTGACCATAGTTGGCATCTCTACAAGATCGTAGATCTAGTAGAGAGTAACTAGTTCTGGAGTAATTTGATTTAAATGTCCTCCAACCAGTGATATTTGTTCTTTTATTTTTGTTAAAGATAATTTACTTTTAGATAGATGATCTTCTAGAGTAGTCAAAGCTTTTCTGAAATCCCTTTTTTGATCCAAGAGATGAGTTTTCCATACCTGATTAATTAAGTTGAAAGTCTCTTGAGAAAGTCTTGGATTGTAGAATGAGGAAATTGGGTTTTCTTCATTTAGCTCTAGAGGAAGCTTTTCTTTCTCAGAAATAGTCATTTTAATTAGAATCGCCTTCTTATAAATCTTTTCCCTGTAAAGATATAAGGATAGAGAAGTGAATTTATATTTATCTTTTTAAGGTCAGTAGAAATGATTTGCCATTGATTAGCAGTTTGTTTTTTCATCCTTTTTCCATATTGTCTTAAAATATTTTCTAAGGCTAGGTTAAAAGCATCGAATATAATTTTGAAAACATCTTGATAGGCTATTTCAAAATAGAAAAGATGATATACCTTTCTATTGATCTTGTTTATTACCTTGGTATGCTAGACTCTCCAAGCCAGGGAGTTCATGAGATGACTATTCTGTCTTTTATAAGAGATTTCATAAAAGTTAAAGATATTTAGAGATTTTTGAAATTTAAAGGCTTTAACCATAGTAATCCTTTTATTGTGGAAAAGGGTATACATTTAGAGAATAGTTCTTTTCATTAAATTTTTCTTTGGTAAGAATTTAATTTTTTCTAAGATACATGGTGGATAGAAAAAAGGGTGTTCATAATAATAGATTTTTATGGCTTTGTTAATTATTGGTGTAGAATCTAGTTGATGTCGGAATCGAGCTGGAGTTGGAGAAGATGAGGTCACTATCGAAAAGTTGCAAGACAAGTCCTGATCGGAGTTAGGGATGGTGGCTCCGACAGGATCCTCCGACGATCAAGTTAGCTCTTCTACCCAACTGAAATGGAGTTCTCAAAAAAGAAAGTAGTAGAGTTTTGGGAGGAAGAAGAGAGCTCTAGAGAGAAATATATCTGGAGGGTCCCTTTTATAGGCAGAGCTTGTAACCGTCAGATAGTGGGTTGCTCGGGGCCACATGGGGTTTGTTATGGAGGGTAGTCTCTGTTGTCGCGATGTGCCGGTTCATTGGGATTTAATAGTTGAAGTTTGAAAGAGTAGAAGTTAGACGGTGAGGAACTTTGAGTTATGTCAATTTTAGAGGAGTTTAGACTCCTAAGATAGTTTGTGTGCAAGTTGGTTCATGCTGTGTACAGAGCAGGATTTGTGTGGGCGAGAAGACCCTTTTGGATGACTGCAAAAAGTTCGGTCGAAAAGGATTCGAAAGCTCTACGACTGAAAAAATCTTGTAGGAAGTCTGCTGGAGAAGTCTAAGAGTGGACCTGCTGGAGGAATCTGGAAGCAGATCTGCTGAAGAAATCCAGAAGTAGATCTGCTGGAGGAATCTACGTGTAGATCTACTGGAGGAAGAACCTGAAGGAGAATTCGTTTGATGGAGGAGTCCGACTAAAGGAGAAGTCCAAAAGGAGTTCAGTTGATGGCGAAGTCTGGAAAGAGTTCGACTGAAGCTCTTTTATAATTACAAGTTACATTCGGCTGAGCATCAGACCAAACTTCAGTGGGAGTGAGGTTTATCCCAACAATAGTCTCCCTACTTTCGAGTTTGAAATTCGAAGGAAAGGAGTGAAAAGATGACTGCCAAAGTTCTTTCCCAAGTCTCGGTGCTCGTCTGGATGAGATGCCTTGGCATTTACTGTGCTGGCGCCGAAGCTTTTTAAATTTGAAATGGGTTTGAGAAGATGGCTCTTTGTGTTTCCCACTGAAACTCCGCTCCAGGTACGATGTCATAAAGACTCTGTCTGTCACCACTTCTATGTCATAATGAGTGGGACACGTGGCACATGCCGATCGATCGAAGTTGATCCACAATCATAACTACCTCGGGTCATCTCTGGCTATTTAAGGCATTCTCTTCTCATTCGGTAGTCATTCTTGTCCGAGTCTTCTTCTTCCGATCCCCATTCTTCTTCCACCTAAGAGTCCTAGCTTCCTCCCTTATCTTCTTAGATTTCAAACGCTCTTTCGACTAGTTCTCATCGGACCCACCATCTATGTTCTTTCCAAATAGCTTAGGTCAATTTTCTAATACTTCTCTTTGAGTATTCATGCTTTTTAGCTTCTTGCTCCTTCGATTTTCCTATTGCAATATTTGCCCTACATTTTTCATTGGTTTTTGGGGGTGTTCTTGGGATTTTTTTTCGTTCTGAATATCTTTCGAAATCTCCCACTCCCTCGGTTCTTGGAGCTCGCTCAGACTGACCTTCCTAGGCCCTACACCTCTGACCGAGGTCGAACCATGAACATGTCTCACTCATCCTTTGTCCCAGATGCTATTCCATCCATTCTTACTCTAGATGATCTTTCTCTAATCTAAATTCAATATGGAATCCCTCCAAAATTTGACCTTGAACTCCCTAGTTCGGATGACCGAGTCGGTTCTCCTCCAGCTGGTCAATTTTGCTTGTACTTAGAGACCTTGCTTGCCGAGCTTCAGCTTCCATTGCCCCTCTTTGTAGTTGTCCTCTTCTGATTTTTGAACATTTTTTTCGCATCCATCATACCGAACTTCTTTCGGTTCATCATAGGCTTCCTTTCCCTCTGCCAATTGGCCAAAGTTCGGCTGACTGTCTCATTATTACGAAACTTCTACACTTTCAAATGCCACCATTCCACAAAGGACTGGTGGTACTTCTCTCCCTAGTTCAGCAAAAAGAGGTTGCTGAAAGATGCTCCTTCTTTCGTTCATAATTGGAAGGAGAAGTACTTCATTTGATGCACCATCTTGTTAGTAGATCTTCCTCCTTGGGGTCACATTAGGGAGTCAGCTCGCTGAGCTCCTAGCTTAGATAAGGCCAACCTTGAATTCTCCAATAAACTTAAAACATTATGAGCTCCTCTTCTTCCTGACTTTTTGAAAGAACAGACCTAATTCAACCTAGGTTTGAGTCCCCTCGATCTTGCTGGTATATTTTTCTACTTTTCGAATTCTTTGTATGGTTTCACATATATGTACCGTCACTGATCGTGATTTCTTTTCTATTGTAGAAATGGATGCTGAGGCTGTTGAAATGCTCACCAAGGGGCTTTACGCCCAGAAGAGGAAAGGAAAAGTGTCAGGTGGTAGCTCAAAGAGGGCGAAGGTTGGCACTCCAAGCTCCACGGCCCCTACTATCGTTGCCGTTCCTTCCAAGGTTGCCACCCTTGCCGAGGTTGCCCCAACCGCTGAGGTCGGCACCATTGGTGTGGGTTTCATGCCTCCTGTGCCCTTGGGCCCTCTTCCAATAGAGATCAAGCTTCGGAGCTTCCTGCTGAGGGAGAGATGGGGGAAGGCAAGAAGAAAAAGAAAGTGGTCACAAAGATGCTCCACAAGGCTCATCCTGGCAAGCCAGGCATTGACCGCAGAGACTTAGGAGAAGACCCCTTCGATGATGCGGAGATCATTTGGAATTTAATCGATAAGTACATCATGCCGGAGGTGCTGGACCACATGGCCGACCTTGACCCCTAGCAGCTCATTTGGGGTTCTCTCGAAACCATCCTCAAGGTGATTGCTCCACTGTTCAATTTTTTCTCTTCTTTTCTACTCTTTTCTCCTTCCCTCTCATTTTTTTTAACATCAACCATTTGTTGCAGTCGGATCACCAAATACTCATCTACATCAAGAGGACATATCGTCAGGAGGTGGAAGCATAGAAGGTCCAAGAGGATCTTCGAGCCAAGGTTAATCATCTTCAGGAAAAGGTTGTTGAGGTTGAGCGCCCTACGAAAGAGAGAACGATAGAACTTGGGAGTCTTCATGGCGCACTTCAAAAAGAGGAGTTCATCTCAGTCGGTCTTAAGGCCGCACTAGCTCTGGAGGAGGAGAGGAAGAGGAAAGCCAAGAATAAGGTCGCCAAACTGGAAGCCCGAATGGCAAAGTCGATCTTGGAGGTGATGTCCCGGGTCGTGGAAGAGTTCAAGGCCTCTTCTGAAATGAGAAAGTTGAACATCGAATTTGGCCAGCTGGCGTTCGTTAAGGGTTTTGAGCTCTGCGAAGGCAGGATGGCCCGGAGGTTCCCCGAGCTCGACCTCGAATTCCTGGAGGAGGAGGACGATGCAGAAGCGGGCCCATCCGATGCCATGGTCAATCCCTCTTCTGCCAAGCCTACTTTCGGTCCGTTCGAACCTGCCATGGGGTTGCCTGAGCTGGTTCAAAAACCCGAGGCAGCTGAGGGCACTCCAGCTTTGTCTTCCGCCATCCCTCTCGAGGTTGAAATCCTCAAGTAGTTGTATACTTTTCTTTCTCTTTTTTTTTTACTCTGTACATAGAATTTCTGATTAAATGAAAGTGAACTTTCTTTTTGTCCATACCTTTGAGCATTTTTCGTACTTCAAATGCAGTCTCCCAATAATATTGATGCACTACATTAAGGGGTTCCCTTGAAACCTTTAATAAAAAACCTGAGGAAAGAAGTCCATCATCTAAAGAAGAAGTTCAAGAAGGTGGAGGATGACCTTCAAGCCTCGCGGAAGAATGCCTCAGAGGTGACCAAAGAGGTCACTCACCTCTGAAACTTATACATGAGGGACTCCGCAAGTTTTAGCATTCAGAAGAGGAGCTTCAAGAGGGAGCTGGCCAAACTTTGGAAGAACGTAAGCAATAAATCCTGGGTGCTGACGGTGAAGATCGGCTCTCTTGAGACACAACTCAAGGCGGCGAAGGAGAAGATTCAACTTCTAGAGGAGAGCTCATCGTGGTCTTCCGATAAGGCGTGATTTGAGTGGGACTGTTCAGCGAGATTCTCCATACTTTAAAAGCAACTGCATGATGCTGAGCTCACATACGAGACTTACCAATTATGCTGGAGTGATAGGACATCCAAGCTAGAACAAAAGCTTCATGCTTCCAATGATGAAGTAGCCTGACTCCAGCGGCAACTTGATGATGGCTTTCGGACTGATACAAGTAGGGAGGTCGAGGAGATCATCTCCTTGAAGAGGACTGTTGGCGAACTCTTGGAGTCGATCGGTGTGGAAGCGGCTGAGGTGCAATGGCTGAAGCTCGAGTTGACTTGTGAGTGTTAGGCCACTAAGGATGCGAAGGCTGAGGCCGAGGTCCTGAGGAGGAGGCTATGGGAGTCGGAAGAGACTTACCATCAAGCCGATAGGATATTTCGTGATAACATGATGAGGTGGAGGGAGCTCGAGTAGGAGGTCGATCATCTAAAAGAATCCTAGGTAATGGCCACCAGTCCAAAATCTAAAGAGTCCGACCCTTCTCAGGATTCCAGCAGCTTTTCTCTTTCATTATTTTCTTTTTCAAATTGATCTTATCGACCTGCATTTTGCTTGTAATGAACTTATTTTTATAATAAAATAGTACCTTTTTTTTAATTATTTTTATTTTGCATGAATTCGAAGCTTGCTTGTGGCTTTGCTTTCTTCATTTTATTTTTCTTTGTATTGTCTTCTAATGAAGTGGTTGTTGTAGATGCCTATCTGAGGTCCTTTTTGCAATCTCGGGAGAGATTTTCCTTCTTGCCCCTCATATAGTTGAGTAATTGTAGGAGAAATACATGTAGGGATCGGTGACAGGATTTTTTCCTTCTCTTTGCTTTAGGTTGGAGGTTTATTTGGGATCACTGGACTTGCCTCCCTTCCTCCCTTTTTTCCTCGGCTTAGGTTAGTAAGGCTTTCGGCTTTGCTCATGTTAGGATGAGATCCTCCTATTTCTAATAGGACTATAGGAGCATAAAACGGTCGTTGAGAGGGCCTCTCCCTGTAACCCAGCTTAAGTAACCAAGGTCTTTGCTTTAGCTCAATGTTAGAATGAGGTTCTTCTCCTATTTCTAATAGGACAATAGGGACACAAAAGGATCATTGAGAAGGTCTCTCTCCGCATCCTGGCTTAAGTAACCGAGGTCTTCGCTTTAGCTCAATATTAGGATGAGATTCTCCTCCCATTTCTAACAAGACTATAGGAGCACAAAAAGACCATTGAGAGAGTCTCTCTCCGCATCCCGGCTTAAGCAAACGAGGTCTTCACTATAGCTTAATGTTAGGATGAGGTTCTCCTCCTATTCCTAACAGGGCTATAGGGGCATAAAAGGATCATTAAGAGGGCCTCTCTCCGTATCTCAGCTTAAGTAATCAAGATCTTTGCTTTAGCTCAATGTTAGGACGAGGTTCTCCTTCTGTTCCTAATTAGGCTATAGGAGCACAAAAGAACTATTGAGAGGGCCTCTCTCCATATTTTAGCTTAAGTAACTGAGGTCTTTACTTTAGCTTAATGTTAGGACGAGGTTCTTCTCCTATTCCTAGCAGGGCTATAGGGGCACAAAAGGACCATTGAGAGGGCCTCTCCCCGCATCCTGACTTAAGTAACTACAATCTTTGCTTTAGCTGTTAGGATGAGGTTCTCCTTTTGTTCCTAATAGGGCTATCTTTATCTAATAACAAAGTTTGGAAGGCTATTTTCTATCATCATAGTTTTGCACCAAGATCGAAGATATTAAAATAAGAAGATTTTATTAAAATGAGATTTTTGATAGTACATGCGTAAGTTCTCTGAGCTCCATAGGTGCGGGATATCGACACCTCCAAGTTTCTTCAAGTAGTAAGTTTCAGACCGGATGACTTCTTTGACTTTGTAAGGACCTTCTCAGTTTGGGGCGAGCTTTTCTTGATTTTGAGACTGTGAAATGGCTGCTCGTCGAAGTACCAAGTCTCCTACTGAATATTTTGCCTTTGACTCTGGAGTTATAGTAGCGAGCCACCCTTCGTCTATAAGCAGCCATCCGAACTTGGGCTTCTTCTCATTTTTTCTCTAGAAGATCGAGGTTTGCTCTGAGGTCCTGCGAATTGCAATGCTCGCTGAAGGCTACCACCCATGCCAACAGCAACTTGAGCTCTATCGAGATGACTGCTTCTTTTCTGAAAGCTAGAGTGAATGATGTTTCCCTGGTTGGCAGCTTATGGGTAGTTTGATATGCCCTTAGGATATGGAAAGCTCGTCTGCCCACAAGTCCTCCTTGCTCTTTCAAGCCTTGCCTTGATGCCTTGCCATAAGGTCCCGTTTGTCACTTCTGCTTCACCGTTCGCTTGCGAATGAGCTATTGACATGAAGTTGTGGAAGATGTTCTATCCTTCATAGAACTCAACAAACTTTTTTCCAGCAAATTATCATCCATTGTCTGTAATAAGGGATCGAGGCCAGCCAAAACTATAAATAATCGACTTTCAGACGAAGTCTTTCACTTTGACTTCAATAATCTTTGCTAGGGGTTTGGCCTCAACCTATTTGATGGAGTAGTCGATCGTAACCAAGAGAAACTTCTATTGCTCGGGTGCCATTGGGAAGGGGCCAAGTATATCCATTCCCCATTATATGAATGGCCAAGGGGCGCTTAGTGGGGTAAGCTCGGAGACCAGCAGTCTTTGTATATTTGCATTCCTTTGACAGCAATCGTACTTTCTAACATATTCAATATAATCATGGTATATAGTTGGCCAATAATAACCTTACTGAAGTAGCTTGTGAGATAAGAATCTAGCACCTAGATGGTTTCCATAGATTCCTTCATGCACCTTCCATAATGCAAAATTGACCTCAAAAGGTTGGAGACATCTTAAAAGCGGCAAAGAATATGATCTCTTATATAGTTTGTCTTCATAAAGTACATACCGATAGGCCTGGTTCCTCAACTTTCGAGCTTCTTTTAGATCATGAGGGAGAGTTCCACCTCTGAGATAAGCAGTCAACAGATCAATCTAGCAGGGCTCATGATCAATTTGCATGGCGATCAGCGGCTCTTCCGAACTGGGGCATTTTAGTACTTCAAAGTATATTTCCTTCGAAAGTTCATTGGGGGCAAGTATGGCCAATTTGGATAGAAGGTCGGCTCTAGCATTTTCCACTCTTGGGATCCATTGGATATTGAAACTACTGAATACCGGGGTCAAGCTCTTTACTTTCTCAAGATATCTTCTTATATTTTTCTCCCAAGCCTCGTAATCGCCGCTGACTTATCCCACTATCAACTACGAATCACTGTAAGTTCAGAGCCGATCTACTTCTAGCTCTTTTGCTATCTTTAGCTCCACTATCAGAGCTTCATATTCTACTCCGTTGTTAGTCACAGAAAATTCAAAGCATAGCGCATACTCGACGATGATCCTCACTGGGTTAATCAAGATTAGCCTGCGCCTGTACCAAAAGCATTGGATGAGTCATCCATATATAGGGCCAAAAAACCTTCAGAAAGGTTGGCTCTTTTTTTAGAGGGGCTTGGTTGCAACCACAGAATGCTAGTTTCATTCTGTTCAAGCTCGGCTTCATTCAAAATGGTGCATTCAACTATAAAATCTGCTAATCTTGGGCTTTGATCGACGGTCGAGTTTGGTAGTTGATGTCAAATTCTGTGAGCTCTATCATTCATTTTGCTACTTTTTTGGAGGCATCTATTCGATGGAGAACTGCTTTGATTGATTGATTCATTAGGAGGATTATGGTATGTCCCTAAAAATAAGATCGAAGTCTCTGGTCTGCAAGTAGTAGAGCATAAGTTAGTTTTTCTAACATAGTATACCTGATCTTGGCGTCCCTCAAGACTTGACTCATGTAGTAGATCAGTCACTGCACTTTTGCCTCATCTTTGACTAGGACTGTCGCAAGGACCGCTAGGGAGACTGCTAGATACAAAAATAATTCCTCTCTGGATTCAGGTTTTGCTAATAGGGAAGATGAACAGAGGTAGTCTTGAGCTTTTTAAAGGCTTGTTGACATTCGATGGTCCAGAATAAGTTCTTCGATTATTTTAAGACCTGAAAGAAGGGCATGCATTGCTCGACCGACCTCGAGATGAAGCGGTTTAGGGCTGCTACCTTTTCAATCAAGTGCTGAACTTTTTTGTTTGATTTTGGAGCAGTCATCTCTTGAATGGCCTAAATCTTCTCCGAATTTGCTTCAATTTTATGCTTCGACACCATGAATCCCAAGAACTTTCTCGAAGTTACACCGAAGGTGCATTTGGTTAGGATCAGCTTCATCTTATGTCTCTTGAGGGCGTTGATGATTTTTTCAAGATCGGCAATATGATTTATGGAAGCTCGGCTCTTGACAAGCATATCATCTATGTATACTTCCATGTTATGACTGATATGCTTCTTGAAGATTTTGTTGACCAGGTGCTGGTATGTTGACCCTATATTTTTGAGCCCAAAAGGCATAATCCTATAATAGTAAAAACCACGGTCAGTAATAAAAGCAATCTTCTCCTCATCCTCTGGTGTCATCCGAATTTGGTTATAATCGAAAAAGGTATCCATAAAGGTGTGGAGCTTGTGGTCCGAGGTCGCATCCACCAGTTGATCAATCCTGGATAGGAGATAGCTGTCTTTTGGGTAGCTTTATTTAACATTTTGAAGTCTATGCACATTCTCCACTTATCGTTTGCCTTTTTGACAAGCACGACGTTGGAGATCTAGTTTGGATAGTTGACTTTTCAGATGAATCCAGCTTTAAGAAGCTTGTCGACTTCCTCCGCAATTGCTTTCTGCCTCTTTGGAGCATAGTTGCACATCTTCTCTTTCATTGGCCGATGTTTGGGGTCGATAGTCAGGCGATGTTCCATAACCTCGGTATCTATCCTGGACATATCGTCGGGGACCCAAGCAAAAACATCTATGTTTCTCCACAAAAATTCGATGAGCTGCTCTCATATCTCTCCTGCTAGGTTGGAGCCGATCTACACCATGTACTCTGCATTTTCGTCATTCAGTGGGATGGAAACAAGATCTTCCATAGGCTCACCCTGCTCTTCTGTTAGATCGTTGCGAACGTCCAACCCATCAATCGGATAAGGATCTGATCGCTCACCCCTCTGCAAGATAATTGAATAGCAATGCCTCACCAGAGCTTGATCTCCTCTGACTTCTTTGATCCCATAGCTTATTGAAAACTTCATTTTTAAGTAGTATATCGACACTACTGCCTGAAGTACATTTAGGCTAGGTTGACCGAGGATTGCGTTGTAAGTCAATGGAGCTCTTACTACCAGAAAGTCCATCCATGCCTTGGACCATCTTGGATATTGCCCCGTAGCCACAACCAAAGTTATAATACCTTTAATTGGTACTGCATCGCTAGTGAAGCCTACCAATGGGGGAGTTCATTAGTCCAAGCCAACTGTTAGGTATAGACATTTTGGAGAAAGCATTACAGAATAAAACATCGATCGAACTTTCATTATCCATAAGGATGCAACATACATCATAGTCTGTAATGTTTAGAGAGATTACAATTTCATCATTATGCGAAAACTGAACTTCTTGAGCATCTTCATCAGTGAAAGTTATGGGTTCTTCAGTCCTTTATCTCTTCACCGATCCTTCAGATCCACTGGCCTCCTCTCATTGAAGTATTCTAGAGATAGTGTTGATGATGTTGAGAGGTGGCCAATCTTCGTGTTGCTCCTCCCTTCTTGGCGGTTCTAGCTGCGGCAGTGCCCTTGGCTGATCCTCTCTTCCTTCGAATCGACGTCATAGAAATTGGCTGAGTTGGCCTCGCCTAATGAGCTCCTCGTTCTCAATATCGTGACCATGATCATGATGGTAGAGGCAGTATTTGTTAGGATTGCGCTTGCCAGGATGAGTGTGCATCCTCTCCGATCTTGGTAGTTGCTCTTTGATCTCCATCAATACTTGTACTTTTGGAACATTGAGTGGGGCATAGCTGTGAAATTCTCTAGGGGGAGAACTTCTTTGTGTCATTCTATCAAGGCTTCTTTGGCGATGAGCTCGAGGAGGAGTTCGAACTCGCTTGTGCTCGAGGGGAGTTCGGGAGCATGGTCGAACTTCGTTCGGCTTTTCTTCAACTACAGGCTTGCTAGATTCGCCCGCCTACCATCTCCTGTAGCTTTCTCATCCTTCAACATGAAGGCTTTCTCATCTTAGGTATATCCTTCAGCTTGAGCTAGCAGATCGATAAAATTCTTGGGGTACTTCTTCTCCAAAAAGATAATAAATCATCTCTAGAGACCGTCCTTCAGTGTGGCCATGGCAACAGACTGGTCTAGAATTTAGACCTCGAGGATAGCAACATTGAAGTGATTGACATAAGCCCGAATTGATTTCCCCTCTTTCTGTTTGATGTTGATGAGGAAGTTCGAACCTTGCTTGGGACGTCGGCTGCTAACAAAATGAGTCATAAATTGATGGCTCATCTAGTCAAAAGAGAAGATCGTACCTGGCTTCAGTGCCGAGTATCAATTTCTTGCTGCTCCCTTCCGAGTAGATGAAAAAGCTCGGCATAAAATGACATCTGATGTACCATGGAGCAGCATCATGGTTCGAAAGGCCTTCAAGTGGTCGATCGAATCAGAGGTCCCATCGTAGGTTTCGAATTAGAAAAGCTTGAAGTTCGATGGGACAGGCTCTTACATGATTCTGGTAGAGAAAGGGGGATTAGTGTAGATATCGTCATGGTGAGCTGGGGCGACATGACGGAGTTTCTCAATCTGTCGATCCATTTCTTACAATTTTTGATTAAGAACATCATCTCAATCATAGATCCTGGAAGGCTTCCGATTGTAGATGGAGAAGATTTCTTCCAAAGAGGAATCATGGTTTAAACAGGGGTCTTCAGCTCTCTATTTTTCCTTCGCAGGAGTGATGGGTCTGCTGACCTAAGTATGCCTCCTTAGGACTAGTTCTTGACACCCAGATGGAGGGTTTTCTGGTAGAGCCACCATCAAGGTTTGCTGCATGGCCTACACCATTTTGGTGAGGTCTCAAATCTATTGCATCAGCAGGTTGAACTGCTCTGGATCTACCATGACTGCTGGTGGAGGAGGTCGAGGTATTGGTGATGGAGTTGGGATAGATGGGTTTGGCTCAAATCTGATGGTAGAAGCAGTGGATCACCGAGTGGTTGACTTCTTTGGAGATATTTCTATGCTAAAAAGATTGAACAGGAATGGATCTTGATGGATTAAAAGAAGAAAAGGATCAAGAACGACTAGGCACTCATTTTAGAATAAGGACTCAAAGGCCTTTCCTCTAGCGCTAATTCTATTGGTGTAGAATCTGGTTGACATCAAAACTAAGCTGGAGCTGGAGAAGATGAGGTCGTCGTCGGGAACTTGCAAGATAAGTCCTGATCGAAGTCAGGGATGGTGGCTCTGGTAGGACCCTCCGATGAGTAAGTCAGCTCTTCTATGTTGGTGCAGAATCTGGTTGATGCCAGAATCGAGCTAGAGCTGGAGAAGATGAGGTCATCATCAGAAACCTGCAAGATAAATCCTGATCGAAGTTGGGGATGGTGGCTTCGATAGGACCCTCCGACGATTAAGTCAGCTCTTCTAGTTAGTAGAAATGGAGTGCTCAGAAAAAAAAGAAGCACTATTTTGGGAAGGAGAAGAGAGCTCTTGAGAGAAATATATCTAGAGGGTCTCTTTTATAGACAGAGCTTGTAACAGACTGAGAGCGATAGCCATAACCATTAGATAGTGGGTCACTCGAGGCCATGTGGGGTTTGTTATGGAGGGTAGTATCTGTTGTCATGACGTGCCAGTTCATTGGGATTTAATAGTTGAAGTTTGGAGGAGTAGAAGTTGGACGGTGAGGAACTTTGAGTTATGTCAATTTTAGAGGAGTTTAGACTCCCCTAAGATAGTCTGTGTGCAAGTTGGTTCGTGCTGTGTATAGAGCCGGATTCATATAGGCGAGAAGACCTTCTTGGACAACTATAGAAAGTTTGGTCGAAAGGGGGTTCGGAAGCTCTATGACTGGAGAAATCTTGTAAGAAGTCTGCTGGAGAAGTCTGAGAGCAGACCCACTGGAGGAATTCGAAAGCAGATCTACTGAAGAAATTTAGAAGTAGATCTGTTGGAGGAATCTACGTGTAGATCTACTGGAGGAAGAACTTGAAGGAGAATTCATCTAATGGAGGAGTCCGACTGAAGGAGAAGTCTGGAAGAAGTTCAGCTGATGGAGAAGTCTGGAAGAAGTTCAACTGAAACTCTTCTATTACTACAAGTTACATTCGACTGAGCATTAGACCGAACTTCGACGGGAGCGAGGTTTACCCCAACATTAATTATTAATGGGTCCTCCTATAAATTTAATAGCTCCTTTTAGTAGATTGAAAAGCAAACTTGATAAGTTTTTCTTGGAGTCTTTATTTATAAGAGATAATTTATTTGCAAATCTAACTTCAACTACCTATCTTAGTTCGTTGAAGAAAGACTCTTCAAGATAGAAGTTTAATATTACCTTTTCACCATTAATCTTTCTAATAATCCCTTTGTCTATAACAGTGAAAGATTTTATCAAAGTTATAAAGGGGTTTCCTAGTATAACTTCTTGACTTAGGGTTTCAACTAAAAAGAGAGATGCTTGGATGTAGGTATTTCCTACACAAACATGAACATTAGAGATTTTATAACTTACCCTAAGATTTTGTCCATTTGCCATTCTAATATCTTGAGTTGTTTTTTCTAAAGGAATTAAGTTTTCCTTAATATAGTTTATATTAGCTCCAGAGTCCACCAAAGCTTTAGTTTTAAAGTGAGTCTCTAATTTGAGTAAGATTTCACAGAACCATTTTTGAACTTCATGCTTATCATTTGGATCCTAAGAAACCTTCATTATCATCAATTAATGGATCTCTTCCTTTAGAATTCCTAGTGGCTTCTAGGATTGGGATATCAAAAGGTTCATCAACATAAGAGTATCCTTTATTGCCACAGAATTCTTTCAAATTAATATTTATTAAGGTCACTCTATCCTTTTAGAATGACATTGATTTGTCAAAAGATATTCGATTTCTTTAGTATTCTTTCTTGGATAAGTCCTTGAATATCTCTTCAAAAGAGTTGTTTCATACTTTCCTTTAGAAATCTTTCTAGCTCTTTCATCAAAATACCATTTTTTGGATTTTTTATGAAATTTAAGATAAAATTTATTTGTTAGGAGTCTATCTTGATAGCAAAAATTATCAAATTTTATTCTTCTAAGTGTTCTCTGTTGACTTAAATAATCATAAAAAAGTTCAGATCCAATAATCCAGATGTAGTGAGGAACTTTACAATTGAAATCAATGCTACCAAAGCCTTCATTCTTTATACTAGGTCTGATCAAATCTGAAATAAAGGAGGTAGTCTGCAAATAAGCTCTCGATTAGGATCTGAAGATATCCTAACTATATAAATATTAAGATCTATCCTAAGACTAATTCTATATATTTGTATGATATTTACAATAATTATAAAAATCTAAAGGATAATCTAGGTAATGGCTTCTATTAGATTTTCTTTTGATAGCATCCAGAATTTCATTAGTCCCATTAACTCCTCAATTGTCTCCAAAGATATGATGCTATCTCCATTATCTCCTCTAAATCATTATAAATCTTCTTAGAATTTGAATTTAATATCTCTTTATTTTCAGCAAATTTCTCAAGGTTTTGATTGAACTCAATGGCAGATGTAGTATCAAGGATGACTTCCGAATGTAAATTTGCCAGAGTAAGTCTAGGACAATGGAATTCTAAGTTGGGAGTCCAAACCATAAGATTATTTCTAAAGATTTGGTTAGTTTCTATTCCTAATGTTATCTATAGGGTCAACTAAAACTAAATTATTATAATTTTTATCAAATTTTTCTAATAAGACTTTATCAAACTTTTCTGATGAATAGCCTTCTTTATCTATAGAGATATAAGGTTTCCTATAGGGTGGTAATTTAGAAGGCTTAGAACCTTTTATTTTATAATTTTTTTTAATTTTTATAGATTTTTTCAAAGATAAAGCAAACCTTCTTAAGGCTAAAAGACCTAATTTAGCCTTAGAATGCACTACCTTACCTTCATTTTTTCTAATTATTTTATTAGACTCCGACTCTAAAGGTTCTAAGGGGACTAACTCTAAGGATGGGATTGACTCTATAGACTCTATGAATGAGACTGACTCTAATTTATTTAATTCTTGAAATACATACCTAATAATAGATCCAAATCTAACTCCTAGTTCTAGCTCATGAGAATGAGCAGTAGGAGAAACAGGTTCAAGAGGAAGTTTATTAGTTTCTTTTTGATAAATATACCTCTTTTTAATTGGAAGATGTTCAATAGGGATTTCATCAATGTGATCAGAATCTTCCTCCAGCATTCCTATAGTTTTAAGGGCAAGGTTAGAGAAGCTTTCTTGCCTCTCACTAAGTGTAATGTACCTTAATTTTTTTCTATTTTATCAGTAGACACTTCAAAAAGACTGGCTTCTAGGCTAGGGCTATCTATTTTTTTCTTCAACCGTAGTTGAGTTTAAAGGATGAACAGATTTCTTGGCAAGACTACCATCAATCTTCTAAGTCTGAAAAAGCACATTAAGTTTTAATGTTTGTACTTCAAGCTTAGCTTTTTCAAGACCCTTAGGATAATACTGATCAAACCAGTCAAAGAAGAGAATATGTCTCTCTTCAGCCCTCATTTGGCTGAACTAGATTTCCCTAATAAAGTCTCCCTAAGTAAAGAACTGCTTTTTTCTTTTAATATAGTTATCAGGTTTAAAATCTTTTTTAAGAAGTTCTTTATTAATCTGAAACTTAGCAATCTCAAGATTACGCAGATAACATCTATCAACATTATGAGTTTCTTTTATAATTTTTATTTTTTATATTACCAAAAGGATCATAATAAGTATCTAGAGTAGTTATTAACTCATATTTATCTAAACTATTTTCTAACTCCTCTATGGTTATAGAATATAATTTTTCTATAGTCATTGTTCTTAGAAAGATAGATTACTCACCATTCTCAAGTCAAGTTGTGCAGGAAAAAAGAGATTGGATGATACCAGCCATACCTCATCCTCGTAAGATACCATCCATACCTCACCCTCAAAAATCCGCGACTTACAGACCCTAAACATATGCCTATCCATCAGCTTAATTAAACGAGTCGTTACAATATGCCAACTGAATAGATGAGAAATGAAGCTGAGGGAATAAGTCCACTATGAAAACCTTCATATAATCCAAATGAACAGATGAAAAATGAAGCTATGGGAATAAGTCCGCTACGAAAATCTCTGTATAATCAGACACCAATCCCTTCCTTCCAGCACAAAAAAGAACAAGGCTCTGATACCAAATGATTCGGGCCCCCAGAGAGGCTACCTCAAATTCGGAGGGATACGGAGATCCACCGTATCAACTCATGCCGGGCAACTAAACTGAGGACACCAGATTTGAATGGTATAAGGCGTACAGAACATCAATACCAATTATGCAATAATAAAGGACGAGCTCCAAAGTATACAATACTGCCTGTGTACATATACAATATAGCTCGAAACCCAGGAATGAAGTGCAAATTGGATACTTTTAAGAAGAGGAGAAGGCAACAGCCTAAGATAAAGCAAATAGATAAAAACTACAACTACCTAAGATAACTGACATGCAATATAGACAAATAAGATGGACATACACTAAAGACAGACAAACTAGATAGATTATGACGACTTAATTGAATAACAAATTTTTTTTCATATTTTTTTAGTTTTAAAATAAGCTAACAATTGAATATTTTTGTTTTTTCTGATATAAAACAAAACCAAACATACCAATAGACTAAAAATTGAATATTTTTTGGTTTTCCTAATATAAAACAAACATACTATCAGACTAACGACTGATCAACTAATATTTTTTTATTTTTTCTACAATAAACTCAAAATCAAATATTAGCATAAATTAAATAAACATAAAGCAACAACTACTAAACATAAGTACAAACATAAAGTAATAACTAGCAGTTAATATAAATAGTTAAATAAACTAACTATAAACATACTAATGAATAGTTACTATCAAAATATACTAGTCAGTAGTTAACCAATAAATAGTTATTGCTCAGCATTGTTGGTTGCACGGTTGTTTACAATGCAATCGAGATACTAAGGGTACGAGAAGGTATTTAGGTTGTTTACTCTAACTGCACGATTGTTTACAATGCAACCTCTAATAGCCTCAGGATTAGTTTATCCTTCAGGATTGACTATTATTTTATAGAACAATTCCATGTAATACTTGGATGATTTTTCTCATACTATGGTACCCCCATTTATAGTACTGGATGGTGGTTTCGACAGCAGTACTATAGTATCTGCTCCAGTACTGAGTAGTGGTTTCTACTACAGTACTGAACTACAATGCTGAATAGTAACTATGAATAGTAACAATGAATAGTAATATGAATAGTAATTAAGAACTAATTATAAAGAAAACACACTTTATTTACATAAAGGTACTTACATTAGTGCTGAAGAAAGCTTAAAAGCACACCGTACAAACTTAATCAAACTTATTTATATACCAGATATGCCAAGCATGCTTAATACAAGCTAATACACACTAATCGTACTCTAAGGACACTTACATATTTATAAGAGAGCTTTGGCAAGAGTTTTCTCTCAGAAGAAGAAGATGAATTGTACAAGGGAAGAGGAATGAAGAGGAAATGGAGAAGTGAAGGAAAGAGCTAACGAAGAGGAGAGGAGAAGGTTCTTTGGAACAGAATGGTGTGGAAGATTAGGATGAAATGGAGGCTTATGTAGTGGAAGACATTTGTATGGTAATAGACATAGTGGATGTTAGAGTGAAGAAGTAGAGAATATGAGATGAGATGGAAGAGGAGATAATGAAGGAAAGAGATGAGATGAAGTGATGATGAGAAGATGAGAAGGGAAGAAGGAAAAGAGAAGAAAGGAAGGAAGACAGAGAAGCTCTGCCTTAGCTTTGGGAAGTAGCAAAAGGGAGAAGAGAAAAGACTCTTAACTCTCTAGGAGGAGCCTTTCCGCACTCATTCATTTAGGCTGTCGATTGCTCACTCTCCCTCCTCCAGCTAAAGCCCTTCTCCTCTATTTATAGATGAGGAAGAGGTAATGCAGACTTCACTTGATTTGGGGTCCGTGGATTTGAAACTGAATGAAGTCCAGATCTTCTTATAGCTGTCTTTTTCTTTAGTTGTACTATTAGAAATCTTCCTATAGATAGTTATGCATTACTTTAGGAGTACTATAGAAAATCTTCCTCTAGATCATTATGCATCACTTTAAGAGTACTATAGGCCGTTACTTATCATTTTTTGAAATTCTTTTGTAGGCTGATTGACAGTTTTTGTTAGATGTTGATCATTTATTTACTAGGCAATAAGGGTCTTCGTGGCCGAACAAATTTTGAAAGTAGTACCTGCGAGAAAACATTCTACCATAGATTGGGTAGAGGGTTGGTAAGAAAACATTTCTTTTTTCCTCTCTTTTCTTTTTTTTACATATCTCAACCTAGTGGGTCGGGTTCAAAAGTTTCAAGGCTTCAAAAGATGAACAGGTTGGTTCTTAATTGTTGAGAGTATCTTCTTGGAAAGGATGTGCAAACTCAAATATGCCGTTAAACTGGTCTTCATCTCTTCTTGCCTTTGAATACTTGGGAGAATTTGGTTATGTATTTAGTATGATCGAAGAAGTTGCTTCAAAAGTTGAAGAGATAGACAGATGACCCCTTTTGAGGATATTTTCTTGATTTAGTATTCTGCCTTGGACTTCTTGAGGGTAGTTTTCTATCTTCAATAGTGGTTCCCATTTTCTTCCCTAGTCTGTTTGTCTTTCAATTTCTATGGAGATCATAGTAGTTATCCAAATTCTTCTATCGTTCCAACATTTCTGAGTTTTTCTTTTTTGAGCTTTTTGGTAGACTTCAACATAGCAATTTTTTTGGTATTCTTAGAAATTAAAAAGCTTTGGAAGTTATTCACTATTTCTTTCAGTTTTCCCAACATAGTCTTCTTCCTCTAATAGGCTGACTTCATAAATTTGAAAGGGTTGGATGATCTCTCCTACTTTCCTGATTTCCAATCCAGTAAAAGTTTTTACTCTTAGTATACTTGGATATTGTATTGAGAACTCTGCTAACTACTGCTGGAAACATACTACTGATATTATTTATATTAATCCTTTGTATAAAGCTCTGATTTCTTCTTTCATGGCAAAGATGTTGAACAATGGAAAATATAACTTTGGATAGCTCCTACCATTTATTAGAAATATTTGTAAATCTTCTTGTAGCCTTTTGACTTCATCCGACTGGGTTGCTCTTTGAAGGATGTCTTCAAGTAACTTAGAGTTTAGCGCTTCCCGAGTCTTTTTCCAATAGTCAAGTCTTTTTAGCTTGACCATAATTGGCATCTCTACAAGATAGCATATCTAGTAGAGAGTGACTAGTTCTAGAGTAATTTGATTTGACTATCCTCCAACTAGTGATATAAGTTCATTTATTTTTGTTAAACATAATACCCTTTCAAATAAATGATCTGCTTGAGTAGTCAAAGCCCTTCTGAAATCTCTTTTTTGATCCAGGAGATGACTTTTCCATACCTGATTAATTAAGTCGAAAGTCTCTTGAGGAAGTCCTGGATTGTAGAATGAGGAAATTGGGTTTTCTTCATTTGGCTCTAGAGGAAGCTTTTCTTTCTCAAAAACAGTCCTTCTGTTTAAAATGGCCTTCTTGCAGTTCTTTTCCCTGAAAGATTTATAAAGATAAAGAAGTGAATTTATTTTTATCCTTTTAAAGATAAAAGAAATAATTTGCCATTTATCAATGATTTTAAAAGCATCCTGATAGGCTATTTCAAAATAGAGAATGAGATCTACTTTTTCATGAATCTTAATTTCCTCAAAATGCTGGATGCTCTAGGCCAGGGAGTTCATAATATGACAATTCTATCTTTTATGGGAGATGTCATAAAAGTTAACGATATTCAGGTAATGCTAAACTAGAGATTTAAAAATTTTAACCATAGATATCTTTTTATTATGAAAAAGGGTATATATCTAGAGAATAGTTCTTTCATTAGATTTTCCTTTGGTAAGAACTTCATTTCTTTAAAGATACAAGGTGGATAGAAAAAAGGGTGTTCATAATAGATTTTTATGGCTTTGTCTATCCTAGTATAAATAGGTCTTCGTATAAATTTAATAGCTCCTTTTAGTAGATTGAAAAGAAAACTTGATAAGTTTTTCTTGGAGTCTTTATTTATAAGAGAGAATTTATTTATGAATCTAACTTCAACTATTTGTTTTAGTTCGTTGAAGAAAGATTCTTCAAGACAGAAGTTTAATATTACCATTTCACCATTAATCTTTGTAATAACACCTTTGTCTATAATAGTGAAAGATTTTATTGAAGTTATAAAGGGATTTTCTAACATAATTTCATGACTTAGAATTTTGACTAAAAGGAGGGATGTTTGGATGTAGGTGTTTTCTACACAAACATAAGCATTAGAGATTTTATGTCTTACCCTAAGGTTTTCTCCATTTGCCAATTAAATATTTTGAGTTGTTTTTTAAAAATATTTTAACGAAATTAAGTTTTTCTTAATATAGTTTATATCAGCTCCAGAGTCTATCAAAACTTTGGTTTTAAAGTGATAACCTCTAATTTTGAATAAGATTTCACAGAACTATTTTTGATCTTCATACTTAACATTGGATCCTAAGAAATCATCATTACCATCAATTAATGGAGCTTTTTCTTTAGAATCCCTAGTGGCTTCTAGGATGATATCGAAAGATTCATCAAAGTAAGAGTATCTTTTATTGCCACAAATTTCCTCCAAATTGATATTTATTAAGGTCACTCTATCCTTTTCAGAATGGCATTGATTCATCAAAAGATATTCGATTTCTTTAGTATTCGTTCTTGGATAAGTCCTCGAATATCTCTTCAAAAGAGCTATTTCATTCTTGTCCTTAGGAATCTTTTTAGCTCTTTTATCATAATACTTCTTTGGATTTTCTGTGAAATTTAGAATAAGATTTATTTGCTAGAAATCTATCTTGATAGCAAAGATTATCAAATTTTATTCTTCTAAGTATTCTCTACTAACTTAAATAATCATTAAAAAGTTCAGATCCAATAATCCAGATGTAATGAAAAACTTTACAATTAAGATCAATGCTACCAAGGCCTTCATTCTTTATACTAGGTCTAATCAAATTTGAGAATAAAGGTGTTAGTCTGCAAATCAGCTCTTGATTTGGATCTAAGAAAATCCTAACTGTACAAATATTGGGATCTATCCTAAGATTAATTCTATATGTTTATATGATATTTACAATTACAAAATCTAAAGGATAATCTACGTAATGGCTTCTATTAGATTTTCTTTTGATAACTGTACAAATATTGAGATCTATTATTCTTTTGATAGTCAGTGAGGTGGTAGTCCCACCAACTCCTTAATTATCTTCAAAGATATGATGCTATCTCCATTATCTCCTCTGAATCATTATAAATCTTCTTTGAATTTGAATTTAATATCTCTTTATTTTTAGCAAATTCCTCAAGATTCTGATTGAACTCAATGGTAGATGTAATATCAAGGTTGACTTTCGAATGCAAGTCTAGGACAATGGAATTCTAAGTTGAGATTCAAAACCATAAGAATATTCCTAAAGATTTGGTTAGTTCCATTCCTAACAATATCTATAAGGTCATCTAAGACTAAAGTTCCATTATTTTCTTCAGATTCATTAGATAATACTTTATAAGACTTTTCTGAAGAATGACCTTCTATTTCTATAGAGATATAGGGTTTCCTATAGGGTTCTGAAAGTTTGGAAGGTTTAGAACCTTTTATTTTATAATTTTTTCTAATTTTTATAGATTTTTTCAAAGATAAAGCAGACCTTCTTAAGGCTAAAAGACCTAATTTAGCCTTAGAATGCTCTACCTTACCTTCATTTTTTCTAATTATTTTATTAGACTCAAACTCTAAAGGTTCTAAGGGGACTGACTCTAAGGACGGGACTGACTCTATGGACTTAGACTCTAATTTATCTAACTCTTGAAATACATACCTAATAATAGATCCAAATTAGAGTCCTAATTCTAGCTTTTGAGAATCAGAAGTAGGAGAAATAGGTTCAAGAGGAAGTTTATTAAATTTTTCTAGATAAGTATACCTCTTTTTATAGGAAGATTTTCAATAGGGATTTTATTAGTGTGATTAGAATCTTCCTCCTGCATTCCTACAGAATTAAGGACAAGGTTAGAGAAGCTTTCTTGCCTCTCAATCTGAACTAAGTGATCTACCTTAATAATTTCTTCTATTTTATCAGTAGACACTTTAGAAAGACTGGCTTCTAAACTAGGGCTACCTATTTCTCCTTCAATCTTAATTGAGTTTAAAGTATGAACAGATTTCTTGGCAAGACTACCATCAATCTTCCAAGACTAAAAAAGCAAGTTAATTTTTAATGTCCAAACTTCAGACTTAGCTTTTTCAAGACCCTTAGGATAATATTAATCAAACCAGTTAAAGAAGAGATTATGTCTCTTTTCAGTCCTCATTTGGTTGAACCAGATTTTTCTAATAAAGTTTCTTTGAGTTTTATTATGGAAACTAAAGAACTACTTTTTTTTTATAATATTCTTCAAATTTAAAATCTTTTTTAAGTAGTTTTTTATTAATCTAGAACTCAGCAATCTCAAGATTAGGCAAATAAGGTCTATCAACAATATGAACTTTTTTTATAATTTTTATTTTTATATTACCAGATGGATCATAATAAGTATCTAAAGTAGTTATTATCTCATATTTATCTAAACTATTTTCTAACTCCTTTATTGTTATGGAATATGATTTTTTTGTAGTAATTATCCTTAGAAAGATAGGTTACTCACCATCCTCAAGCCAAGTTGTGCAAGCAAAAAGAGATTGGATGATACCAGCCATGCCTCACTCTTACAAGATACCAGCCACACCTCATCCTCATAAATTCATGACTAACTGACCCTAAACACACACGCCTATCCATCAGCTTAATTAAATGGGTCCTTATAGCACGACGACTAAATAGATGAGAAATGAAGTTGAGGGAATAAGTTCGCTATGAAAACCTCCATATAATCCAAATGAACAGATGAAAAATGAAGCTATGAAAATAAGTCTGCTACGAAAACCTCCATATAATCAGACACCAATCCCTTTCCCACGATATAAAAAAGAACAATGCTCTAATACTAGATAATCCTGACCCCCAAAGAGGCAACCTCAAATCTAGAGTGATACGGAGATCCACTGCATCAGCTTACGTTGGGTAACCAAACTTGGAACACTAGATTCGGATGGTATAAGATGGACAGAACGTCTCTTACCAACAATCGAGGCCAAATATCAATTACGGAGGAGCTCCAAAGTATACGATATTGCCCGTGTACGTATACAATATAGCTCGAAACCCAAGAATGAAACTTTAAATTGGACACTTTTAAAATAAGACAAATAAGATGGACATATACTAAAGACAGACAGTCTAGACGGATTATGTAGACAGATGATTTAATTAAATAATAAAACTCTTTTATATTTTTTTAGATTTAAGATAAACTAACAAATGAATATTTTTATTTTTTTGATATAAAACAAAACCAAACATACCAACAGACTGAAAACTAAATATTTTTTGATTTTTCTGATATAAAACAAACTTACTATTAGACTAACAATTGATCAACTATTATTTTTTTTCTACAATAAACTCAAAACTAAACATTAGCACAAATTAAATAAACATAAAGCAACAACTAACAATTAATATAAACAGTTAAATAAACTAACTACTAACATACTAATCAATGGTTACTATCAAAATATACTAGATAGCAGTTAGCTAATAAATAGTTATGGCTCAACACTGGTGATTGCATAGTTGTTTACAACCCAATCAAGATATTAAGGATATGAGGAGGTATTTGGGTTGCTTTCCTTGACTGTATGATTGTTTACAATGCAGCCTCTATTAGCCTTAGGGTTGGTTTACCCTTCAAGGTTGACTGTTGTTTTACAGAATAATCCCGTGTAGTACTTGGGTGATTTTTCTCATACTATAGTACCCTCGTTTATAGTACTAGATAGTATTTCTATAGCAGTACTATTGTATCTGCTCCAGTACTGACTAGTGATTTCTGCTATAGTACCGAGCTACAGTGCTGAATAGTAACTATGAATAGTAAAATGAATAATAACTATGAATAATAACTATGAACAGTAAAATGAATAGTAATTAAGAACTAATTATGAAGAAAACATACTTTATTTACATAGAAGTACTTACATGAGTGCTGAGAAAAGCTTAAAAGCACACCATACAAGCTTAATCAAACTTATTTACATATTGGACATGCTGAGCACACTTGATACAAGCTAGTACATACTAAGCACACTTACTTACATATTTATAAAAGAGCTTTAGCAGAGTTTTCTCTCAGAAGAAGAAGATGAATAGTAGAAGGGAAGAGGAATGAAGTGGGAATGGAGAAGTAAAGAAAAGGGCTAATGAAGAGGAGAGGAAAGGGTTCTCTAGAAGAGAATGGTGTGGAAGATGCAAGAGGAAGTTTAGGAGGGAGTTTCTTTTCTTTCTATGTTTTCCCTTAGATGGAGTATTTATAGATGAAAAAGTGGAAGATTAGGACAAAATGGGGAGGCTTATGTAGTGAAAGACATTTGTATGGTAATGGATGTAGTGGATGTTAGAGTGAAAAAGTGGAGAATATAAGATGAGATGGAAGAGGAGATAATGAAGGAAAGAGATAAGATGAAGTGATGAAGAGAAGATGAGATGGAAGAGGAGATAATGAAGGAAAGAGATAAGATGAAGTGATGAAGAGAAGATGAGAAGGAAAGAAGAAAAGTAGGAAGGAGAAGAGAGGAAGGAAGAAAGAGAAGCTCTGCCTTAGCTTTGGGAAGTAGCAAAAGAGAGAAGAGAAGAGACTCTCAACTCTCCAAGTGGAGCCTTCCTGCACTCAATTGCTTAGGCTATCGACTGCTCACTCCACCTCCTCCTCCAGCTAAAGCCCCTCCCCTCTATTTATAGATGAGGAAGGGGTGGTGCGGACTTCACTTAGTTTGGAGTCCACAGATTTGAAACTAGTTAATGTTTGGATCTTCCTATAGCTATCTTTTTCTATAGTTGTGCTATTAGGAATTTTCTTGTAGATCGTTATGCATCATTTCTAGAGTACTGTAGGAAATCTTCCTGTAGATCGTTATGTGTCACTTCAGGAGTACTGTAGGCCATTACTTGTCATTTTTGAACTTGTAGCCTGATTTATAGCTTCTGTCGGCCATGGATGATTTATCTGCTGAGTAGTAGTGATCTTTCTTAGTTGTTATGAGAGGCAAACAGATTTTGGAAGTAGTACCTACAAGAAAGCATTCTACCAAAATTTTGGTAGAGGGTTAGTAAGAAAACATTTTTCTTTTTTTTTTTGTATAGATAGATCGATATCTATCTTTCTTGAGAAAATATATATATTTTTTTTGCATAGATAGATCGATATCTATCTTTCTGGAGAAGTCAGATCTTCAAATAGATGGGCAAATTCGGGCATGTCTTCGAATTGGTTGAGATTTTCTTTAAAGAAATGAGTGAATTTTGGCATGTCTTCGAATTTGTTGTCTTCAGTATCTAAATATTCATAATCATGAGAGCCTACTTCATGATGCTTTCTTTGGATGCTTCCTTTAGAATATTATAATTTATATTTTACTTTTTTAGGATAATTTTCTAAACTCAGTAAAATATCCCAGGTGTCTTCTTTTCTTCCAGAAATAGTTATTGGCAAGTCTGTAGTCACCCATATTCTTCCATCTATCTAGCATCTTTTTTCTTAAAACTCCTTGGCTGTCCAATAGACTTCAGTATAGTTGGTGATGACATAGTCTTCTGAATCAAATCCTTCCATATACTTAATTTGATCTTCACTAATGGCATAAGCATGATTTCCTCCTTCAAACAAAGAGATGTAATAGATTTGAAAAGGATAGACAATTTCTCCTATCCTTCTTTCTTCAATTCTACTATAGATTATTATTTGCAGGGTTCCTGCATCTTTTTCAAGTTGTCTTAACAAAGAGGCGACAATATCTAGAAATATATCCACCAAATAGGAGCAGTTGATAGTTGCCAGCTTGATAAGTCCTTTATAAAGAGCTTTGGTCATTGTTTGATTGAGTTGACATTAATATTTGAAATAAAGAGCTTTGGCCAACACCAATCTATTATGAGGTAGAGATGAAGCTCTCGGAATATCTCTTTGACTTTGTTAGGCTGAATGATTTTTTCAATGATAATTTCTTGAAGTTCTGGGGTTAGAACTTCTTGAGCCTTTTTCCAGAATCCAGACCTCTTTTCTTTAATTATTATTTTTTCATTGAGGGTAATCTGAACTTCTACAGAGGGAGAAGTTTGAAGGGTTTTTTGGTTTAGTATCTTACCTTTGCCATGATTCATATTGGATAGCTATCTTTCTTGGATATAGATATTCTTTTGAGTTGATTTCTTTTTAAAAAAAATGAAGTTAGATATTTTTTTGGAATAGTTACTCCATGTAGAGACATTACCTGTCTAGAAATATCATTGGAGTCTAGATTTAGACCTGGATGATTTTGGATAAGGTCCCTTTTGTAATAAAAAATTATGTAGGATTGAAAAGAAAAGAGAATCTTTTGTAAACATGAAAGACTTATCTTCAAATCATAGATGGAATATAATCTGATTATTTGGAAAGTTAATTTTATATTTTTGTAGAGTTTTTAAGCTAGTTCTAGAATTTGTTCTAAAAGAAGGATTTTATCTTTTATCTGGATATTTATTTGAAGTGATTTTAAATTTTTCTTAGGTATTATAGGTCCACTTCTAATTATTTTTCTAAAGAAACATTGCAGAGATCTTCAATATTTTTTGTCATACAGATATATTATTGAAAAGTGAGAGTAAGGTAGAAAGATTTGAATTATTTCATAATTCAATACTGTAAGCCATTTGGAATAACATCGAGCCCCTTTAATTATTTTTTGCTTAATTACATGGGGTCTGGCATTTCAACCATAAGAGTAACTCGTCTAAGTTATTATAGTTTAATTTAGGCTTGAACATATTTTTTCCTTGCTTAGAGTCTCTTGTTAAGAGAGATAATTCATTCAAGTATTTTACTCCAACTGCATTTCTCAACTGGTTGAAGAGAGACTCTTCATAATAGAATTTTAATATTATCTTTTCACCATTAATCTTTGTAATAAAACCTTTGTCTGTACCAGTGAAAGGTTTTATTGAAGTTATAAAGGGGTTTCCTAATATAATTTCATTAGTTAGGGATTTGACTAAAAAAAGGGATGTTTGGATGTAGGTGTTTCCCACACAAAAATAAACATTAGAGATTTTATGTCTTACCCTAAGGTTTTCTCTATTTGCCATTCTAATATTTTGAGTTGTTTTCTCAAAATATTTTAAAAGAATTAAGTTTATATCAGCTTTAAAGTCTATCAAAGTCTCTAATTTTGAGTAAGATTTCATAGAACTATTTTTTATCTTCATACTTAACACTAGATCCTAAGAATCTTCATTATCATCAATTAATGGAGCTTTTTCTTTAGAATTCCTAGTGGCTTCTAGGATGATATCGAAAGATTCATCAAAGTTACTGTATCATTTGTAGCCACAGAATTCCTCCAAATTGATATTTATTAAGGTCACTCTATCCTTACCAGAATGGCATTGATTCATCAAAAGATATTTGATTTCTTTAGTATTCTTTCTAGGATAAGTCCTCGAATATCTCTTCAAAAGAGCTATTTCATTCTTGTCTTTAGGAATCTTTCTATCTCTTTTATCATAATACTTCTTTTTGGATTTTTTGTGAAATTTAGAATCAGACTTATTTATTAGAAATCTATCTTGATAGCAGAGATTATCAAATTTTATTTTTCTAAGTATTCTCTGTTGACTCAAATAATCATCAAAAAGTTCAGATCCAACAATCTAGATGTAATAAAGAATTCTATAATTGAAATCAATGCTACCAAAGCCTTCATTCTTTATATTAGGTCTAATCAAATCTAAGAATAAAGGAGATAGTCTGCAAATTAGCTCTTGATTTGGATCTGAGAAAATCCTAACTGTACAAATATTGGGATCGATCCTAAGACTAATTCTATATGTTTGTTTGATATTTACAATTACAAAATCTAAAGGATAATCTAAGTAATGGTTTCTATTAGATTCCCTTTTGATAGCATCTAGGATCTCATTCTTTTGATAGTTAGTAAGATGGTAATCCCACAAACTCTTCAATTGTCTCCAAAGGAATGATGCTATCTCCATTATCTCTTCTGAATCATAAATCTTGTCAGGATTTGAATTTAATATCTCTTTATTTTCAGCAAATTTCTTAAGGTTTTGATTGAACTCAGTGGCAGATACTGTCAAGGATGACTTTCGAATGCAAATATGCCTGGATAAGTCTAGGACAATGGAATTCTAAGTAGGGAGTCTATACCATTAGATTAGTCCTAAAGATTTTGTTAGTCCTAATACTAACATTATCTATAGGATCAACTAAGACTAAATTTTTATTATTATTTTCATTAGATTTTTCAGATAAGACTTTATCAAACTTTTTTGATGAATAGCCTTCTTTATCTATAAAAATATTAGGTTTCCTATATGACTCAGGTAATTTAGAAGGCTTAGAATATTTTATTTTATAATTTTTTCTAATTTTTATAAATTTTTTCAAAGATAAAGTAGACCTTCTTAAGGCTAAAAGACCTAATTTAGCCTTAGAATGCACTACCTTACCTTCATTTTTTCTAACTATTTTATTAGACTTTGACTCTAAAGTTTCTAAGGGGACTGACTCTATGGACTTGGACTCTAATTTATCTAACTCTTAAAATACATACCTAATAATAGATCCAAATCTGACTCCTAATTCTAGCTCTTGAGAATTAGTAGTAGGAGAAACAGGTTCAAGAGGAAGTTTATTATTTTTTTCTAGATAAGTATACCTCTTTTTTATAGGAAGATTTTCAATAGGGAGGTGTGATTAGAATCTTCCTCCTGCAATCCTACAAAGTAAAGGGCAAGGTTAGAGAAGCTTTCTTGCCTCTCAACCTGAACTAAGTGATCAACCTTAATGGTATCTTCTATCTTATCAGTAGATACTTCAGAATGACTGGCTTCTAGGCTAGGGCTACCTATTTCTCATTCAACCATAGTTAGATTAAGAGGATGAACAGGTCTCTTAGCAAGACTACCATCAATCTTCAAAGTTTGAAAAGCAAGTTAATTTTTAATGTCTATACTTTAGACTTAGCTTTTTCAAGATCCTTAGGATAATATTGATCAAACCAGTCAAAGAAGAGAATATGTCTCTCTTCGGCCCTCATTTGGCTGAACCAAATTTCTCTAATAAAGTCTCTCTAAGTTTCATCATAAGAGCTAAAGAACTGCTTTTTTCTTTTAATATGGTTATCAGATTTAAAATCTTTTTTAAGTAGTTCTTTAGTAATCTGAAACTCAGCAATCTCAAGATCAGGTAGATAAGGTCTATCAACATTATGAGCTTTTTTTATAATTTTTATTTTTATATTATCAGAAGGATCATAATAAGTATCTAGAGTAGTTATTATCTCATATTTATCTAAACTATTTTCTAACTCCTCTATGGTTACAGAATATCATTTTTTTGTAGTCATTGTCCTTAGAAAGATAGGTTACTCACTATCCTCAAGCCAAGTTGTGCAGGCAAAAAGATATTAGAGGATACCAGCCATACTTCATCCTCACAAGATGCTAGCCATACCTCACCCTCAGAAATTCATAAGTTATAGACCCTAACATAAACGCCTATCCATCGGCTAATCAAACGGGTCCTTAGCACGATGACTAAACAAATGAGAAATGAAACTAAGGGAATAAGTCCACTCCAAAAATCTCTATATAATCTGACTGAATAGATGAGAAATGAAGCTGTGGGAATAAGTTCGCTATGAAAACTTTCGTATAATCAAACACCAATCCCTTCCCCTCGGCACAAAAAAGAAGAAGGCTCTCATACCAGATGATCTGGGCTCCCGGAGTGGCAACCTCAAATCTGAAGCGATACGGAGATCCACCATATAAACTTATGCCGAGCAACCGAATTGGGGACACCAGATTCGGATGGTATAGGTTGGACGGGATGTCTCTTACCAATAATTAAGGCCAAATGCCAATTATGCCACACTAAAGGATGAGCTCCAAAGTATACTGGATGATCCGGGCTCCCAAAGAGGCAACCTCAAATCCAGAGTGATACAAAGATCAACCGTATCAGCTTACACTAGACAACTGAATTGGGAACACCAGATTCGGATGGTATAAGGTGGATAGAATGTCTCTTACCAACAACCGAGGCCAAATATCAATTACGCCACACTAAAAGATGAGCTCCAAAGTATATGATATTGCTCGTGTATGTATACAATACAGCCCGAAACTCAAGAATGAAAGTGCAAATTGGACGCTTTTAAGAAGAGGAAAGATAATAGCCTGAGATAAAGCAAACAGATAATAACTGTGACTACCTAGGATGGCTAACATGCAACATAGACAAATAAGATGGACATACACTAAAGACATATAGACTAAACAGATTATGCAAACAGGTGACTTAATTAAATTATGAAATTATTTTTATATTTTTTAGATTTAAAATAAACTAACAACTAAATATTTTTATTTTCTCTGATATAAAACAAAACCAAACATACCAATAAACTAAAACTAAATATTTTTTGGTTTTTTTTGATATAAAACAAACTTACTATCAGACTAACAACTAATCAACTATTTTTTTTATATTTTTTCTACAATAAACTCAAAATCAAACATTAGCACAAATTAAATAAACATAAAGCAACAACTACTAAAAATAAGCACAAACATAAGGCAATAACTAACAGTTAATATAAATAGTTAAATAAATTAACTGCTATCATACTAATCAATAGTTACTATCAAAATATACTACAGTAGTTAGCTAATAAATAGTTATTGCTCAGCACCGGTGATTGCAGGTTTGTTTACAATGCAATTGAGATACTGAGAGTATGAGAAGGTATTTGGATTGTTTATCCTGACTATATGGTTATTTACAATGTAGCCTCTACCAGCCTCAGGGTTAGTTTATCCTTTAAGGTTGACTGTTGTTTTACAGAACAACTGTAGGTAGTGTGGTGCTCCCAAGCCTTGGGAGACCACGGGCGGAGCCAGGGTGAGGGCTCCAGGGAGGCTAAGACAGATGTGGTCCTAGGGCTAGGATAGGAGTTATCCTAGGATGGAGGCGGCATGAAGCTCGTCATAAGCTTGAGGTTCGGGTATTGAGGGCCTCAAGGAGCTTGGTTGGTGCTTCAGAGATCTGAGATTTAAGATGGAGCAAGAAACAAAAATTGGGAAATCAAGACTGTAGAAAGAATATTTTCTGTAGGTTAGTTGGCTTAGTCCAAAATTGGGTCGGCTAAGTCTTAGAGCATAGGCAAAATAGAAAGATCAAGTTTCGAAACCGCAGGCACGGCACAGAACTAGGCTGGCTCAGTTTCAGACTGAGCCAACCCAGTGAAACTTAGTTAGCTCAGTGTTGAGACTGAGCAAGCTCAGTGCGTTGGTAGAGTTATGCGAGGGTCTATTTTGGGCTAGGGTCTGGATTGATCCTACGGGTCTTAAGGCCTGGTTTGAGAGGTCTTAAGGGAGCTAATTCATGTATGGATTAGAATTAGATCCAAGAGATGAGAGCATGTGAGACTTGGGCTTTCATGTATTGGGTTAGCCTAAGAGAGTTTTTAAGCTGTGGTTTATTAGGGTTCATGTGGAAATTCTAGGATATATAAACTAAGACACTATAACATTTACAAAAGAAGAAAATATAATTGAGCTTTTTTTCCTAACTCTCTTCTCTCTTCTATCTAGTTTCAACACCAAAACTCTAGCTTCTCTCATCTTTCTTAGATCTTCTTCAGTTTGCTGGATTAACACCCAGGTTCACGTAAGAGATCGAATCTACGGCTATGGCTTCGAGCAGTCGTAGGAACAATAATTGGTATCAGAGCCCGGTTGAACATGAAGGAGAAAGAAGATCAATTTTCAGCCAAGATCAGCAGCGAGATTTAGATCTAAAGGCTCTCTCTAGGCTTCATGAGGAAGGAAGAGATCACAGGGCTGCTGTCCACCATCTCTAGTCAAGGTATTTTTCAGATCTATCTATTTGCTGTTATTTGATTTGGATTGATCATGGAGAATAGCGGGTTAAGGATAGGATTAGAGAAGTTTGATGGGAAGGAAAGTTTCACGATGTGGATGGTAAGGGTGGAGGATATGCTAGTTCAGATGAGATTAAATTCAATCTTAGAAGATAGGCCGGAGAAGATCACAGACAAGGAGTGGATGTCCTTGGAGAAAAGGGTATGTGCCACGATTAGGGCTTATTTGGCGGATGAGGTTTTATATGGTGTGTTGAAGGAGAGAACATCCAAGAAATTATGATCGAGGTTGCAGCAGTTGTACATAGAAAAGAACATGTGCAACAAGTTGATGCTGAAGAAGTAACTGTATAGCCTTCGAATGCCGAAGGGCGAGGATGTTGCAGGGCATATTCGGCGGTTCGACTGAATGAGCATGGACTTGCTCAATATAGGGGTGGATTTAGAAGAGAAGGATAAGAGTCTATTGTTGCTATATTCGCTACTCAGGAGCTTCGATCCATTAGTGATAACTTTGCTGTATAGTAAGGAGACACTGGTGTATGAGGAGATTGTATCAGTGCTCAGATCTAACGAGCAGCGGGAATGGATGACAAAGAGGGAGATCTTTCAGAAAAGTCTTGTGGTTTTAGAGAAGCACAGGAAAGGAAAGAAAAAGGGCGAACAGAGAGGCAGCAAGGGATCCAAGAGATGCTTCAAGTGCAGAGAAGCAGGGCACTTTAAGCGGGAGTGTCTGCTTTGGAAGAGGTGCAAGGAAGGAGAAAGCTCAGATTCCATCAGTATAGTCACTGAAAGTAAAGATTTGGATGAAATCTTAGTGATCTCGAAGGAGCCCATAGGGTATGGTGTATCTGAGATGGTTTTGGATAGGTCTATAGAGTACGGAGAGTCTGAAAGGGCAGCAACGATGTTCGAGATATAGCAGTAGGCCCAATAGTGCAGCATTGGGTGGTTGGCCTCGGGGGACTCAGAGATAGAGTTAGCTTCTGCGGCATCAAGGAGACTTCAACTCCAGGTGGAGCATCGGACAGAGGTGGCTTCACGGGTGGAGGAAGCTGTGACACGGGTTCAAAGCAGAGGGGTACAGAGGGAGGACCTATATCCCAACACCAGTGTCGGGGCTATATAGATCCAGATGGAGAGGATTGTGCAGGAAGATAGACGTGGCTCTGAAGGGACAGTGTTAGATGGAGCATCAGGATATGCGATGAGTGCTGATAAAGGAATGTTGCATGATCTCCAGGAAAGTTTCGGACAAGCGATGCAGCTACCAAGCAGAAGGATACCTACAACTCTAAAGGTGGTGCAAAGAAACAAGCCAAAGACTTTAGCAGTGGAGGCGGTCATCCTGAAGGCCTTAAAGGGAGCTTAGCAGCTAAAGAAGAATGGTAGTGGCAAGGTGAGCATGAGGGGCTATCAGGATAGTAGGATCGTGCAGGAAGATATTGCCAGGTGTGCCAAGGCTTGGGCGCACCAAGGTGAAGATTGTAGGTGGTGTGGTGCTCCCAAGCCTTAGGAGGCCACAAGCAGAGCCAGGATGAGGGCTCTAGGGAGGCTTGGATAGGTGTGGTCCTAGGGCTAGGACAGGAGTTGTCCTATAGTGGAGATGGCATGTAGCTCTCCATGAGCTTGAGGTTTAGGTATTAAGGGCCTCAAGGGACTTGGTTAGTGCTTTGGAGACCTGGAATTTAAGGTGGAGCAAGAAATCAAAGTCGGAGAATCAAGATTGCAGAAAGGATATTTTCTATAGGTTAGCTGACTCAATCCAAAACTAGGTCGACTAAGTCTGAGAGCATAGGCAAAATAGAAAGGTTGAGTTTTGGGACTGCAGACATGGCATAGAACTGGGCCAGCTCAGTTTCAGACTGAGCCAACCCAGTGGAACTTAGCCGGTTCAGTGCTAAGACTGAGCCGGCTCAATGCACTAGCAGAGTTATGCGAGGGTCTGTTTTAGGCTAGGGTCTGCACTGAACCGGCTCAGTGCACTGGCAGATTTATACGAGGGTCTGTTTTGGGCTAGGATCTGGGTTGATCCTAGGGATCTTAATGCCTGGTTTGAAAGGTCTTAAGGGGACTAATTCATGTATGGGTTGGGATTAGATCTAGGAGATGATAGCATGTGAGACTTAGGCTTGGTAAGTGTTTTCATGTATTGGGTTAGCCTAAGGAAGTTTTTAAGCTGTGATTTATTAAGATTAATGTGGGAACTCTAGGGTATATAAACCAGGACATGTAACTTTTACAAGAGAAGGAAAAATAATTGAGCTTTTCTCCCTACATCTCTTCTCTCTTCTCTCTAGTTCTAATACCAAAATCCTTGCTACTCTCATCTTTCTTAGATCTTCTTCAGTTTGCTAGATTAACACCCATATTCATGCAAGAGATCAGATCTGCGGCTATGGCTCCGAGCAGCCGTAGGAACAACAACAACCCTGTGTAGTACTTGGATGGTTTTCCTCATACTACGGTACCCCCATTTATAGTATTAGATAGTGGTTTCTACAACAGTACTATTGTATCTGCTCCAGTATTTAACAGTGATTTCTGCTATAGTACCGAGCTATAGTACTGAATAGTAACTATGAATAGTAACTATTAATAGTAATAATGAATAGTAATATGAACATTAATTAAAAACTAATTATGAAGAAAAGATACTTTATTTACATAGAAGTACTTGCATTAGTGCCAAGGAAAGCTTAAAAGCATACCATACAAGCTTAATGAAACTCATTTATATACCAAACACATCGACCACACTTGATACAAGCTAATATATACTAAGCACATACTAAGCACACTTACTTACATATTTACAAAAGAGCTTTGGCAAGAGTTTTCTCTCAGAAGAAGAAAAAGATGAATAGTAGAAGGGAAGAGGAATGAACAAGGAAAGGTCTAATGAAGCGGAGAGGAGAAGGTTCTCTGGAAGAGAATGGTGTGGAAGATGCAAGAGGGAGTTTAGGAGGGAGTTTCCTTTATTTTCTTTCTTTTGATGTTCTCTCTCAGATGGAGTATTTATAGGTGAAAAAGTGAAAGATTAGGATGAAATGGAGGCTTATGTAGTGGAAGACATTTGTATGGTAATGGATGTACTGGATGTTAGAGTGAAGAAGTGGAGAATATGAGATGAGATGGAAGAAAAAAGATGAGATGACAGAAGAAGATGAGAAGAAGTGATGAAGAGAAGATGAGAAGGAAAGAAAGGATGGGAAGGAAGAAGAGAAGAGAAGGAAAGAAGAAAGGGAAGCTCTACCTTAGCTTTGGAAAGTAGCAGAAGAGAGAAGAGAAGAGACTCTCAAACTCTCTAGATGGAGCCTTTCCGCACTCGGTCGCCTAGGCTGTTGACCGCTCACTCCACCTCCTCGTTCAGCTGAAGCTCTTCCCCTTTATTTATAGATAAGGAAGGGGTAATGTGGACTTCACTTGGTTGAAGTCCATGGATTTGAACTGATTGAAGTCTGGATTTTCCTATAGCTATCTTTCCCTATAGTTACTTTTGTCAGAGAATCTTCCTATAGCTATGTTTGTTAGGAATCTTCTTATAGATCATTATGCATCACTTCAGGAGTACTGTAGAAAATCTTTCTATAGATCCTTATGCATCACTTTAGGAGTACTGTAGGCCATTACTTATCATTTTTGAAGTTCTTTTGTAGCCTGATTGACAGCTTCTATCAACCATGGATTATTTATCTACTGAGTTGTAGTTATCTTTGTTAGCTGTTTAAACAGATTTTGAAAGTAGTACCTGCAAGAAAACATTCTACCAAAGTTTTGGTAGAGGGTTAATAAGAAAACTTTTTTCTTTTCTTTTTTTTTTTTAACGTATCGAAGATAAACTTTCTTTGAGTTTTAGCATGATTTCAATATCTTCTGGATCGATAATGATACGAATCTGAATTCTTCTTCCTCTTTCTCTTATTTGATTTTCCAGATCTAGACGTGCTTTAATTCCTTTTTGGAATAGTGCTTCTTCTCTTATCTTCTGAGGATAGTTCTCGAGGTTGAGAATATTTTTTCATTCTGAATATGTGTCTCTAATATAAAGATCTTCTAGATCTCCTTAAGCCAGTAGTCTAGTTGGAAGATTAGTAGTCATCCAAATTCTGCCATCTATCCAACATTTTTGTTGTCGAAGTTTCCTTGATGCCCAATAAATCTCTAAATATGATATTATTGTAGGCTTTGAGGTTGATGCTGCTTGATGATATTTCTTTGTTCTTGTCTGGCACTATCACAAATACAATTGGATCAACTTCATCTAAATTAGTGACATGATAAATTTGAAGTGGATACTCAATATTTTCATTTTTTCTTTCTTCAATTCCACTGTATACTTTGATGTCAAGAAACTCATACTCATTTCTTAGGTCATGTAGAAGAGAAGCCACAATAGCAGGAAACATATTAAAAGTCAATGAGCAGTCTACTGAAATCACTTTCACAAGTCCTTTGTATAAGGCTCTGATTTCTTTAGGCTTGTTAAAAGTGTTAAATAGAGGAAGAAAAGCTTTGGGTATGACCAGTCATAAATAATGAAGGTTTCTAATTCTTCAAGGAGAGTTTGTTCTTCATTGGGTTGGGTTACTCTTTGATGGATGTCATCGAGAAGTTCAGGAGTTAGGACCATTTTTCAATAATCAAGCCTTTTTAACTTGACCATTGTTGGTGTCTCTTTTAATCCACAAAGATCATACAGAGATATGAGATCAAGAGTAGGTTGGTTAATTTGTTCGCCTATAAGTTGAACATAATCTTTGATGGTCTTCAAAGAATGCTCCTTTTTAGCCAGATGTTTTACCAAAGTTGTCATGGATCTTCGATACTCCATTTCTTTGTCAAAAAGATGTGCTTCCCAAGATTTATGGATTATAGAATATGTTTCAAAGAAAAGGCCAGGATGATAGAACAGAGGAGAAAACAGACACTCATCTTGTTTTTCATCTAAGGACCGTTTGCCCTTAGTCTTTATCCTCTTCAGATTTCCTATCAAAAAGAAATGAAGTTAGATAATTTCTTGGAATAGTTACTCCATGTAGAGACATTACTTGTCCAGAGATATCATTGGAGTCCAGATTCAAACCTGGATGATTTTGGATAAGGTCTTTTTGTAATAAAAAATTATGTAGGATTGAAAAGAAGAGAGAATTTTTTGTAAATAAGAAAGACTTATCTTCAAATCATAGATAGAATATAATTTGGTTATTTGGAAAGTTAATTTTGTATTTTTGTAGAGTTTTTTTGCTAGTTCTAGAATTTGCTCTAAAAGAAGGATTTTATCTTTTATCTAAATATTTAATTGAAGTGGTTTTAAATTCATCTCAGGTATTATGAGTCCACTTCTAATTATCTTTCTAAAGAAATATTGTAGAAATCTCTAATAATTTTTGTCATACAGATATATTATTGAAAAGTGAGAATAAGGTAGAAAGATTTGAATTATTTCACAATTCAATACTGTAAGCCATCGAGACCCTTTAATTTTTTTTACTATTTTTTGTCTACATGGGGTCTAGTGTTTCAACCATTGGAATAACTCGTCTAAGGTCTTACGATTGATTATAAATTTTAATTTTTTCCTTCTTAAACTAAGTTTAAACTTATTTTTTCCTAGCTTAGAGTCTCTTGTTATGAGAGGTAATTCATTTAAGTATTTTACTTGAACTGCTTTTCTTAGCTGGTTGAAGAGAGACTCTTCAGGACAGAATTTAAAATTTATCTTTTCACCATTCAATTTGTAATAATACCTTTTTTTGTAACAACAAAAGATTTTATCGAAGTTATAAAGGGGTTTTCTATTAAGTTCATGACTTAGGGTTTTGACTAGAAAGAGAGATGTTTAGATGTAAGTGTTTCCTACATGTTGGGGATAAATTCTGCTCCCGCCGAAGTCCAGTCTGCTGCTTAGCCTAATGCGATTGGTAATCATGGAAGAGCTTCGATTGAGAATTCTTTCTCTAGCAGCTAAACCCTGGCCGAACTTCTTTAGCAGTCGAACTCCTTCAGCGGCCGAATACGGCCGAACCCAGCCGAGCTCCTTCAAGCACCCGGACTCCCTCCAACGGCCGAACCCAGCCGAGCTCCTTCAAGCACCCGGACTCCCTCCAGCGGATTCCTAGAGGAATTGAACAAGGAGTTCAACTCCTTCCGGACCTCTCCTTCAGTTGGATTCTTCCAGGAGCCAAACTCCTTCTAGACCTCTTCTTCAGTTGAATTTCTATAGGAGTCGAACTCCTTCCAGATCCCTCCTTCAGTCGAATTCCTTCAGGAGCTGAACTCCTTTTGGACCTCTCCTTCAGTCAGATTCCTCCAAGAGCCGAACTCCTTTTGGACCCCTCCTTCAGTTAGATTTTATAGGAGCCAAAACTCCTTTCGAACTTTTTCTTCGATCGGGATTCCATAGGAGCCAAACTCCTTCCAGACCCCCTTCAATCGGATTCCTTCAAGAGCGAATCCTTTTGGACCTCTCCTTAGTCAGATTCCTATAGGAGCCGAAACTTCTTTCGGACCTCTCTTCAGTTGGATTTTTTCAGAGCCGAAACTCCTTCCGGACCCCTCCTTTTAGTCGGATTCCAATGGAGTCGAACTCCTTCGGACCTCTTCTTCAGTCGATTCCTATAGGAGTCGAACTTCTTTTAGACTTCTCCTTTAATTGAATTCTCCAGGAGTCGAACTTCTTTCTACCCTTCCTTCAATCGTATTTCTTCAGGAGCCGAAACTCCCTTTCAGACCCCCCTTCAGTCGGATTCCTAGAGGAGCCAAACTCCTTCCGAACTTCTTCTTCAATCAGATTCCTCCAAGAGCCAAACTTCTTTCGGACCTCTTCTTTAGTCGAATTCCTACAGGAGCCGAACTCCTCTAGAATTGATATATGTTAAAGTTCTTTACCAACCAATGTCTGCTTTCTCTGGACTTTGACTAATAAATCTCAACGAATAGATGATCCCACTATCGGATGGTTACGACTATCATTTATCAGGATGGTTACGACTGTCATTTATCAATCTACTATAGGCGACCCCACTATCGAACGGTTATAATAGGCTCCGTCTATAAAAAGAGATCCTCCAGATACATTTTCTCTAAGCTCTCTTCTTCTTCCCAAAACTCTACTGAATTCTTGCCTGAGCACTCCATTTCTGTTGGCCAGAAGAGTTGACTTGATCATCAGAGAGTCCTATCGAAGCCACCACCACCAACTCTAGATGGGACTTTATTTTGTAGATCACTGATGGTGACCTCTTCTTCTCCAACTATACCTCAATCCAGCATCAACTAGATTCTATACCAATAGGATTAGCACTAAAGAAAGAATTCTCTATTCCTAAGGTATCCTTATTCTTAAAAGAGTGCTCAGTTAATCCTGTGGATCTTCTTCTTCAAGGTCCATCTCCATCCTCTCCCTCGATCTCAGGAAATACCTCCAAAGAAGATGACTATCTGAAGATCTATCGCTTCTACAATCAGATCTGAGTCAGACCCACCCATTCCTGCTCCAGCATCGGTGCTTCAACCTCCTCCTCCATCGATGGTCATGGTAGGAGTAGTTTAACCTGCTGATGCAGTGGGTTTAGGACCTCATCGAGATGGTGCAGGCCATGCGGCAGCTCTCGATGGTGATTTTGTCAGAAAATCCACCATCGGTGTGTCAAAAATTGGTCTCAAGGAAGAGCACTTGGGCTAGCGTACCCATTGCTCTTGGAAAGGAGAAATAGAGAGTAGAGGATCCTTGTTCGAATCATGATTCTTCTCCAGAAGAGACCTTTTTCATCTACGATCGAAAATTTTGCAAGATCTACGATCGAGATGACATCCTCGATCAGAAACTATGGGAGATAAATCAGCGGATTGAGGAACTCCACCACATCGCCCTGGCTAGCCATGATGATGTTTGCACTAATCCCCTTTTCTCTCCCCAAATTATGCAAGAGCTCATTCCGCTAAACTTTAAGCTCCCCTAATTTAAAAGCTACAATAAAACCTCTAATTCGATCGATCACCTAGAGGCCTTCGGGATCATGATGTTATTTCATGGCTCACCAGATGCCATCTTTTGCCAAGCTTTCCCATCTACCTTAAAGGAAGCAGCAAGAAATTGGACTCGATGTTGAAGTTGGGTACGATCTTCTTCTTTGATCAGATGAGCCATCAGTTTGCAGCTCACTTCGTCAGGAGCCGATGTCCGTGTCGAGGTTCACATTTCCTGATGAATATCAAGTAGAAGAAGGAGAAATCAATCCAGGCTTATGTTATCCGATTTAGTACTGCTACATTGAAGGTTCAGAATCTGGACCAGTCTGTTGCAATGGCCGCACTCAAGGATGGCCTTCAGAAGAATGATTTGTTGTTCTTCTTGTAGAAGAAGTACCTCAAGAACTTTTTTGATCTGCTATCTCGAGCTGAAGGATATGCCCGAGCAAAAGAAACCTTCAGATTGAAGGATGAAGAAGCCGTAAGAGAGCGGTGGATGGACGAGTCCAATAGACCCATCGCTGATAGAGGATCGAATGAAGTTCGACCGCGCTCACGGACTCCCTCCGAGTGCAAACGAGCCCAAACTCCTCCTTGAGCTCATCATCAAGAAGTCTCGATAGAAGGGCACGAAGAAGTTCTTTTCTTAGAAGGTTTCACAACATGCCTCACTTAATGCTCCTAAAACTCAAGTTCTGATGAAAATTAAGAATCAACTACCAAGATCAGAAGAATTGCAATCAAAGCAAGTACTGTTTGTATTATCATGATTATAGTCATGATACTAAAGAATGCATTCAGCTCCAAAACGAGATCGAGGAGCTCATCAGGAGAGGCTGACTGGATCGATTTCTCAAATGTCGATCTGAAGCAAGAGAAGATCAGCCAAGGGTGCTACTGTAGCTAGAACCATAAATGAAAGAGGAACAACAAGAAGATCGACCACCTCTCGGCATCATCAATGCTATCTTTAGGGCTGCTTAGTACTTCAGCGAGTCACCATCTCTCAACCTCGAAGCCAGGGAAGGCTTGCCCCAAATTGGAAAGGCCCGTATGAAATAGAGGAGGTCGTCCGGTCTGAAACTTATTGCCTGAAGAAGCTCGAAGGAACAACGCTCCCACGACCTTGAAACTCAGAGAGTCTGAGAATGTACTATCAATATTTTTTCTTCAATAAAACTCCTCCATTTCAATATTATTATTTCTTGATGCAAAAACTATGTGACGATAAAAAAGAAACAATCAAAAGTGGCCATGTTAGGAATAGGAGGAGAACCTCATCCTAACATGGGCAAGTCAAAGACCTCCGATTATTTAAGACAATGTGAGAGGAGAGGCCCTGCAACGATCCTAATATACCCCTACAGTCCGATTAGGAATAGGAGGAGAACCTCATCCTAACGTGAGCAAAGTCGAAGGCCTTGTTCATTTTAGATGAAGTAAGAAGAGAGGCCCCGACAACGGCCCTAATGTGCTCCTACCGCCTATTAAGAACGGAAGGAGAACCTCATCCTAACATGAGCAATAGTCAGAACCTTATAGGCTAAAGACGTGGAGAAGGAAGAAGCTCGGTGGAGAATCCTAACATGTATTTTTCCATGACAACCTGACTATGTCAAATATGAAAGACAGAACCTTATCTTGATTTATAAGAGAGATCCTAATTCGACGTCCACAATAGGCCCGACATCCACAACAAGCTCGACATCCATAACAAGCAACAAGCACGGAAACCCAGGACCAGAACTCTTCTCCGAGCTTCAACTTCAACCTCAATAGGAGATAAGATCTCCTTCAACCTCGACTAGAGATAAGATCTCTCTCGAGCTCCAACACTTCAACAGGAGATAAGATCTCCTTCAACCTTGACTGGAGATAAGATCTCCCCCGAGCTTCAACTTCAACCTCAACAGAAGATCAGATTTCCTTCAATCCCGGTTGGAGATAAGATCTTCCTCGAGCTCCAATCCTTCAATAGGAGATAAGATCTTCTTCAACTCCGGCTGGAGATAAGATCTTCTCCAAGCTTCAACTTTAATAGGAGTAAGAATCTCCTTCAACCTCGGTTGGAGATAAGATCTTTTCTGAGCTCCAACCATTTAACAGAAGATAAGATCTCCTTCAATCTCGGCGGAGATAAGATCTCCCCAAGCTCCAACCATTCAACAGGAGATAAGATCTCCTTCAACCTCGACTGGAGATAAGATCTTTCCCAAGCTACAACCCTCAATAGGAGATAAGATCTTCTTCAACCTCGATTGGAGATAAGATCTCTCCCGAGCTTCAACTTCAACCCCAACTAGAGATAAGATCTACTTCAACCTCAACTGGAGATAAGATCTCTCCTGAGCTCCAACCCTTCAACAGGGGATAAGATCTTCTTCAACTTTGGGTTGGATATAAGATCTCCTCCGAGCTTCAACTTCAACCTCAATAGGAGATAAGATCTCTTCAACCTCGACTGGAGATAAGATCTCCCCCGAGCTCCAATCATTCAATAGGAGATAAGATCTTCTTTCAACCTCGATTTGAGATAAGATCCTCTCTCGAGCTTCAACTTCAATTTCAACAAAAAGAAATGTCCTTCAAACCTCGGCTGGAGATAAGATCTCCCCAAGCTTCAACTTTAACCTCAATAGGAGATAAGATCTTCATCAAACCTCAGCTGAAGATAAGATCCTTTCTGAGCTTCAACTTCAACATCAACAAGAGATAAGATCTCCTTCAAATCTCGATTGGAGATAAGATCTCCCTCGTGCTTCAACTTCAACCTCAATAGGAGATAAAATCTTCTTTAACCTCGACTAGAGATAAGATCTCTTTCGAGCTCCAATCCTTCAATAGGAGATAAGATCTCTCTCGAGCTTCAACTTCAACCTCAATAGGAGATAAGATCTTCTTCAACCTCGACTGGAGATAAGATTTCTCCTTCAACCTCGATCGGAGATAAGATCTCCTTTAGCCTCAGCTGGAGATAAGATCTCCCCAAGCTTCAACTTCAACCTCAATAGGAGATAGATCTTCCTTCAACCTCGGTTGGAGATAAGATCTCTCCCGAGCTTCAACCCTTCAATAGAAGATAGAATCTCCTTCAACCTCACTGGAGATAAGATCTCCCCCGAGCTTCAACTTCACGTTAAAGAAGATAAGATCTCTCTCAACCTCCATGGAAGACAAGATCTCTTTTGAGTTTCAACCTCGGTCGGAGATAAATCTTGATCTAGAGATAAGATCTCCTCCGCTTCAGTTTCAATAGGAGATAAACCTCCTCAATGGTGGAAATAAGATCTCCTCCGAGCTTCAACCTTAATGGGTGTAAGAGCCCGAAAAAGAACTTTCGACAGTCGTCTTTTTTATACTCCCTTTCTTCAAATTTTCGAACTCAAAAGTGGGAGGACTATTATTGGGGATAAACCCCACTCCCACCGAAGTCCAGTCTGATGCTTAGTCTTTAATGTAACTGGTAATTCATGGAAGAACTTTGATTAGAATTCTTCCTCCAACAGTCAAACTCCGATCGAACTTCTTTAGCAGCCGAACTCCTCAACGGACGAACCCCTTTCGGACTCCCTTCAATGGTCGAACCCCAACCAAACTCCTTCAAGCACCCAAACTCCCTCCAGTGGATTCCTAAAGGAATTGAACAAGGAGTTCAACTCCTTCCAGACCTCTCCTTCAGTTGGATTCCTCTAAGAATTGAACTCCTTCTGGACCTCTTCTTTAGTCAGATTTCTATAGGAGTCGAACTCCTTCTAGACCACTCCTTCAGTCGAATTCCTATAGGAGTCAAACTTCTTTCGGACCTCTTCTTCAGTCGAATTTCTCTAGAAGTCAAACTCCTTTCGAACTTCTCCTTCAGTTGGATTTCTACGAGAGCCAAACTTCTTTCGGGCCCCTCCTTCAGTTGGATTCCTACAGGAGCCGAACTCCTTCTGAACTTCTCCTTTAGTTGAATTTCTATAGAAGTCGAACTCCAATCGAACTTCATTCGATCCTCTATTAGTGGTGGGTCTATTGGATTTGACCACCTATCGATCTCCTGTGGCTTCTTCATCCTTCAACCTGAAGGCTTCTTCCACTTGGGCATATCCTTCAGTCCAGCTAACAGATCGACAAAATCTCTGGGGTACTTCTTCTTCAGGAAGAATAATAAATCATTCTTCTGAAGGCCGTTCTTGAGTGCGACCATTGCAACAGACTAGTCCAGGTTTTGGACCCCTACTTTAGTTGGATTTCTATAGGAGCCAAACTCCTTTCAGACCTCTCTTTCAGTCAAATTCCTTCAAGAGCCGAACTCCTTTCGGATCTCTCCTTCAGT